>BQNB010195958.1:0-11326 GCA_026074375.1 Tanacetum coccineum | reverse complement strand
ACAATTAAATCCTTATTGATGAATCAATATCTTTCTAAAAAATTATCTTCTCACAACGTTGGCTTATGTTGAAAACAACTTTTATTAAGATATCGATTACTAAATTAATGCCTAATTATTCTTAAGGCTCTTGCCCGCTCGAATAACCAAAACAATAATCTAAGTAATATAAAAATCACTAATCAATAGATCAAAAATGCCAAACCCCTAAGTTATATTATTATATAAACCACATGGACTGATTATGCCAATTTGGGAAACTTCATTTATAAAAGAAAGAAAAGGGGAAAAAGAGAATGAAAAGAGGAAAGATGTGGAGGGGCCTTTCTTGTACACAAACCAAACATACCCTTAATCATCTTCAACCTCTCTCTGTCACAACCCAACTTGTATAAACCCTTTCCCCAGCTTTCCCGCCAATACCAAAACCAGCCAGCACCCTGTTTTTGCTCCCATACTTCTCTGCAAAAATCACTCAACACCCTACTACTACCCCCCAGCTTTATAAAGTCCATGTTGGCAATCCCTCTCCATTCCCAAAGCATTTCGATGGCTGAGATTGTCCCCAAAGAAGCTCTAAAGAGATTAAAGGCTGGGATTTGTTTTAGATTCTCCTCACACAACTAGCACACTTTGTTTTATCTCTACAAAGAAGCACAAGCTGCAAGTCCAAGACTTCGGCTATAAATAGAGCTTTTTGTAAGCCTTTGAGGCATCTAGTTTTTAGTTTTTAGTAATCAGTAGTTTTTAAATAATTTTAGTTTTTAAGTCATTTACAGCTTTTACTTTCAGCTTTGTAACATTTTCAAGTTTTAATGCAAGTTTGAGTTTTCAAGTCAATTTACCATTTCAAGTGTTAAGTTTCTTCATTGTGTTGTTTTGTGTTTAAAAAGCTCTCAACACAGCTTGTTTATAAGCTGCTCTAATTAAGTAAGTTTAAAAAGTTAAGTAGTTAAGAGAAAATTACAAAAATCACTCTCACATATACCACAGCTTATGTTATGGATGATAAGCCAGTTCTGGATGGGCTTATGAACTCTCACTAGCTTGTTTTATATAAGCTAGAGCTTGTAGATTCTTTGTTTGACCCTGTTTTGAGCAAGGGTGTAGTAAGTCTCTCTTTTTCTTACTTTACTTATCTATTGCAGAACTGCTAGTTCATTTTTTTTTGCTACTTTTAAGCCTAGCAGTATTAACTTAAGCCTAGCAGTATTAACTTAAGCCTAGCAGTATTAACTTAAGCCTAGCAGTATTAACCTTACTAGACTTGGGCTGTATTAACTTAATAGTTAGTATGGTAGTTAATACTGACTTGTACTGTTGTAGTACTGTTGTGTTTATCTTTTCCGTTCATTTTAGCTTAATTTCTTTTTGTATTTTGTCTTAGTTTAGAGTCTGTTTTGCAGTATTTAATTTGTCTTAAGTTTTTTGAGCTCCCTACTTGTGTTTTAGTGTAAAAGTTTTATGTATTTTCATCCCAATTTATGCTTTTTGTCTTGTTCATAGCTTTTGTTCTTTGTTTTGTTTATTTACAATGTTTTTCAGTGTTAGTTCCTTATCATATACCTCATCCTTGTCAGATTCAACATCCAATCATCATTCGTGACTAGATATTCCATTTCTAGCCTCGTTGGGACATAACGACCCGGGAACACTCTATACTGCTTCCGGTTTTCTTGATCTCGCGGATTCTGATCCTTGTTGTGTATTTTTATATATGTATTTATATTTATTGATACATAAAAAGGTGTAAGTTTTCTGCTAGTCACCTTAACAGCAGTGACTCCATTTCCCTTAACAGCACTAACTGCTATTTGCCCAGCAGTATTAACACCATTTACTCTGACAGTATTAACTTTTTCATTTGAAATCCTGGTATTTGGTGCTGTTGATTTATAAAAAGACCTTCTAATAGGTGAATGAGACTTATGAAAAGCATTTGTTTTTAATTTTGAAACATTCACTCTATTTGTATGGGTAGCAGTATTAAATGGTCTGAATATACTAGTTGATGTTGTTGCTCTTAGAGAGCTTTGCTTGGCAGCACTAACTGGTACTCTTCTAAACCTTGTCAAGACTGCAGATGGAACAAATTTATTTTGATGATTTATTTTTTAAGAACTGTTCCAAACTGGCCTAATTTCCCTTTGACCAGAATTCTTTCCCATATTTTTCAAAACAGACTTTTTAGCCATTCTCTTTTCATGAAAATCACAGTCTTTTATTAGATGGTTGTAACTGCCACAAACAAAACAGGCTTTCTTTGTAAACCCAAATCCTAATCCTAGTTTTTGAGTCATTTGTCCATTCTAATCTCTTCTATCTACCTTAGGATTTTGAGTGAGTATCCTAGGTTTGTCAGCTTGTTTAGGTTTAACAGATTCATTCCTAGCATTTGTAAACTCAATCCTTTTAAAACTAGGTTTGTCTGTTTCTTGCAAATCATTAGATTGAAAAATGTCCTCATCATCACTAACCCAATCTTCAATGATAATACTCAACTGGCTAACAGATTTATCTCTAGGCATGGCTACTACTTGGATTGATAGTATTTGAGAGGTACTTGTTTCAACTGGAGTCAAATAGCACTAGTCTTATTTGCTGTTAGGCCTATAACAGAATCATTCTAAGCTGCAAAAGGCTTAGGTCAGCTAGTGGAGGCATGTAGTTCCCAGTTAAAGGAGGAGGAACAACATGATATCTATTATCCTTTTTGAACCTATCATTTGTTTGATTGTCATCTCTATCACTTGAACGAGTATCAAAGACACTATTAAACAATTCACTATCACTTGAATCATTTTCATTCAATTGATCTCTATATCCTAGACCAGTTTTATCTTTAGAACTTAATTGACTATTAATCAGTTTATTTAAGTTTTTAGAAGATGTTTCAAACTGTTCTAGTTTAGCTTTTAAATCATCTTTTTCTCTTAAAGTTTCATCTAACTGTTCTAGTCTTGTGAAGTCCTAAATAAACAGATCTTCTTAGCTTGTTAAAGCTTAGTTAACCTGGATAAATCCAAACTAACTATAAGAGAAAATATGATTGTAAATACTATAAGTTATGTGGAATCTAACTTGCAATACTAAGAAGAACAATGAATACTAAACTTTAATATATTGATTGCAAATATTCTGCCAAGGTTACAAAATAACTAACTATGAGATATGTGTTTTTTATGAAAATTGATATATCTAACTATGCCGTAGGGTTCCTTTTATACACTAAGGAAAACCCTAATGGGCTTATAAAACGCGTTAAGTGATCATGCATATCTATTCCTAATATATCTCATGTATATCACATAAGCAGTACTAACTTCTTATACTAGCAGTACTAATAAACTAACTAACAGTACTAACTATACTGGCAGTACTAACTAATATAACTAGCAGTACTAACTACTTAGTCTATTTCTTCAATCATTAGTAGCAGAATCAATCTTGAACCAGCAGTAGTAAAGTAGTACTGGCAGTAGTAACTCAAAATTCCCAACAACCACACATGCTGATTTCTTTGGTGATGAAACAGAAGTGGACATAAGCAACATTACTACCACATACCTAATTCCGTCTACTCCAAATACAAGAATCCATAAAGATCATTCACTTGATCATGTGATTGGTGATGTATAGTCTGGTGTACTGACTAGGAGAATGACAAAGACTAGAAATGAACAAGGGTTTATTAGTGTTGTTTATGAAGGGAAAACTCATGAAGACCTTCATACTTGTCTGTTTGCTTGTTTTCTATCCTAGGAAGAGCCCAAAAAGGTAATCCAAGCATTAAAAGATCCAAGCTGGATAGAAGCTATGCAAGAAGAGCTTCTGCAGTTCAAGTTACAACAGGTTTAGACCTTGGTGGATTTACCACATGGCAAAAGAACCATTGGTACTAAATGGGAGTATAGGAACAAGAAAGAAGAAAGAGGTATTGTGATTAGAAACAAGGCAAGGCTGGTTGCACAGGGTTACACTCGAGAAGAGGGAATAGATTATGATGAGGTTTTTGCTCTAGTTGCTAGGATTGAAGCAATTAGGTTGTTCTTAGCCTATGCCTCATTCCATACATTGTTGGTTCATATTGTTGGTTGGTTGAACATATACTCAGATCTAACAAATTTTATAAGTAAAATTTTAAAACGCTAATTAACCAGTAAACTATTCACCCTCCCTTTCTAGTTTCCACAAAAACTTCTCCATGATTATTTCCATCGAACATAAAGTCTCAACAATCATACCAATCATAAACATTTTAAAAAGTAAATGTATTATACCAAAATACCAATTACAATCAGAAATGGAAAGGATTTAGAGTAATCCTTCGGCTTCCAATCAACTATAAGCCTCTAACACACCAGAAATTGATGTCCAAACATTTTGTATAACACTTGAGCACTACTTCTGGAAATAACATAATGTTTTAGTCTTTTTAGAGTGAGAGATGGTAGAAAATTCTTCCATGGGTGAAGGGGGTGAGTTTTCATGTTGAAAACTAAAGCCATGAGGTCTTATTTATAGTGTAACTAACCCTTAACCACAAAGCATGAAACTTAGGCCCAAAGTGTCATAAAGTAGCAGGTATATGAGTTATTAGGGAGACTTGAACAGACTTGGGGCTTAATGGCACTTAAAAATGAGTATTAATGAAACTTAGGGAGGTCAGGTTCATCCAGACGCGCATGGCCACGTAGTCCATCTTTATGATTTGGTCACTTCTGGCCTAAAGTCTACAGGCTCGGGTCACGCGTCTAGATGTACTTTTCGAGTACGCTTTCGTCTGGACTGCATTTCAACAATTACACTTTTTGTTTTCTTTGTTTTAGCATCCTGTTTGCGTAGTTTCTTGATCGTGGATCTTTATTCTTCAATCAAACGTGACTTATTCTTCATCTTGGGACTTTGAATCTTCATTTTGTTGACTCTTTTACTCTTGAAAGGCTTTCCGAGTTTGATATTGATGCGGGATTCTTGCATAAAACTTCTTTTATTCGTCATTTCTTTGTCCTTTACTCCATTTTCCAGTACATAGATAGCTACGAACATAAAAACATAACTTTGTGCAAATTAGCAGCAAAAGTTTGTTAATTTAACCAAATAACGTGTAAAAAAGCATGATAACGCTCCTAAAAATATAAGCAATTTAAGTGTTATCAGGCATAATAGTCATTTTACTCTTTTATTTACGCGTGCATTAAACAATAACGGGTCAAATATGATTAACTCATACCAAGTCAAATACTTTCTATTACGAGCCTTCAATAGGAAGATTAACGAAGTATTTGAATTTGATAGAAAAATTAAAAGTTGCGTGCATTAAATAAGAAAATGTGACAAGTTTGATGCCTTTTCAGACGGCCATTAGCCTTATTATTAACCAACTCGTCGTCGATGCAAGTATCAAATACTACAAGATATTACTGAAAAAGATCACTCATCTGTAAAACTTTCATTATATTTAGCAATTAAATTAATTTTTAAACACTACATCAACAATCAACTTCTTTACAAGATAAACATATTACGAAGTACGTCCAAGATTAAATAAAAAATTTGATTCCCAATCGAGCATCATGGTCAAATAACCAAAAAAGCCTTGCAATAGTGGACTACTTATTAAATCAAATCACAGTTCAACTCGATCATTAGTTGATAAAAGCACAATGTTTCCTGATTTCACCATTCTTTCCTGTAAGAACTCTGATTTTGCCCATTTTAACCGTTGAATCGCTGAAATCTTTAAAGAATGTAGCTCCATGCGATTTTGCTTGAAGCTTGACATAAGCACTTGTTTGCTTGTCATCTAAAAGAGTAGCATCTGATTGAAACAAGCCTCTCCTTTTCGATATGATAGTGTAGTAATCTTCATCAAATGTTTTGACACTCCCTGGATCCATTTCAAGAAGTGTGATTGTGTCTGTAGGATTGCATTTACTTTTCAAATGAGGTACATACTCTTGGTCTAGAGTTGGGTCAGTGTCACCATTGCCAATAAACACTAGAAGAATTTCTTCATTTGGCGACGGATTTAGCGACAGCCTTAGCGACGGAAAATATACTTACGTCAGAATTCCCGACATACAATGGCATGTCGGTGTTAAAGTGTCACAGATTCTTGCGTCTCTCCAAACTACATCGCAAAGAGATTGCGTCGTCTTGTCGACAGACAAAATTTGTCGCTCATTCCGATGGGAAATGATATCACAAAAAGCATTGCGCCATATTTTCACTTAGTCCATGGAGTCGCTAGGTGTCGCAAGTTTTGTTGCAAAAATCCACCTCCATCGCTATTCAAGTCGCTAACTCTGTTGCTTTTTCTCATTAGCCGTCGCTTAAAGTCGCAAAAAAGTCGTATATAAGTCGCAAAAAAATCCCTCGTGCTACATTATTCTGTTTCCCATCGAAGCTAAACAATATACATTACATACAATATAACAATTAACAATATATTTCTCAACTCAAATCAAATTGTAACAAATATATATCTCAATTCATACAATGTAACCATTAACATTTTGAGCAATAGACAACTCTTAATCTGTTGATAATGTATTGTTGTCATAAAACCAAAATGAAAGCAGGGTACAATTGCTACTTTGTTGTTACTCCCTTGCTACTTTGCTGTTACTTTCCTGCTGCTACTATGTATTACTTTCCTGCTATACTTTCTTGTTTCTCACTTGCTGCTACCTGCTATACTTTCTTGCTACCTGCTATACTTTCCTGCTACCTGCTACTTTGTTGTTGTCACTAAAACCAAACAAAACAATAGAAAGAAGTGTTATTTTGTGTTGTCACTTGAACTATGTCACTCAAAATAAACATAATAAATCTGCCACTTTGTTATTTATTAATGGAAAGTGGAGTTATTACCGAACTAAACATCTAGGTAATAGGTTGTCGACGTTGAAGCAATTCCAAAACCTTTTGAGTAGCAGATTGAATAGCTTTCAAGTTGTCTTCTAGCAAATTCTGGGATGTGACAACTTTGTCTAGTTTTTGTATGTGTGCTTCTTGTACTATTTTCATACGTTCCTGCTCAGCTTTTAAGAGATCATTTTCAATCTTTTGGCAGTCCAACATCTCTCATAACTGAACCCATTCATGGTTTTGCAAAGTTTGGCCGATAGTGTCAATAATATGCTTAGATACATATCTATTAAACCCAGATGAAAGGCCATAAAACTTCCCTTTCTTTGAGCCAACATGGTCAGCCCACCTAATGTATGTGTTAGCTATGTTCCCTGATTTTTTTATCAAGAGTATCTTGCGCTCCATGCTTTTCCATGTATTGTTCCTTCATTGACAAATTGTACAACAAATTTAAGAAAATGTAACAAGCAACAGATGTTTTACAAGGAGTGATACACATACCTAGTATATGCACTACAACAAATTGGGTACTTGTTTCACTCTTTTTTTCTCTCACTTTATAAAAACCGTGAACTTTTATTTCTAAGATATTCACATCTTAAAAGTGCGCAAACATTATTCGCACTAATAAGCTTGATATCATAAAAAACTTCACACTTATAATTGTGAAAATAAAAATTCACACTTATATATGTAAGCTAACATAATTATATTATTCCCTTGTGAAAACTATAACAAAACCTCACACTTTTAAGTGTGAAGTAAATTAAACATTTTATTAATTCACGTTCATTCATATCTTTTATCCCTCGTCTAACACACTTCATCAGTAACCAACTAACCACCAATTCATTCATCTCTTTCATCCATGGCGAATCACCATCAGTAACCACCAATTCATCCATTTCTTTCATCCATGGCGAATCACCATCAGTAACCACCAATTCATCCATATCTTTCATCCATGGCAAATCACCATCGGTAACCACCAATTCATTTCATGTTATGCAAACGTAAACCCTAACGTCTCGATTCCGCAAACATAAACCCTAACGTCTCGATTTTGCACCTTCGTTTTTGATCGGCTTTGATTACATTAACTTAACTGAGTTGTTTTTGATCGATTTATACTTAAATGTTTACCCTGGGTTGGTTTTGTGATTTTAATCGATAGACTCAGCTCGAATTGAATCGGAGATCTCTCAAATCCGTACATCTAACTCATACGATCGTCGGTTTCAGGTATTTATGTATTCGTGAGTTGATTTAGGTTGTGCATGAAAGGTGTTTGATGAAATGTCCCTTAGCATAGCTCAAATATTGTGACCGAGTAACAGATTGTCCTTTGCACAACGATGTGACAAGTTGTA
Source organism: Tanacetum coccineum (assembly GCA_026074375.1). Classification (NCBI taxonomy): domain Eukaryota; kingdom Viridiplantae; phylum Streptophyta; class Magnoliopsida; order Asterales; family Asteraceae; genus Tanacetum; species Tanacetum coccineum. The sequence goes on along the minus strand of BQNB010195958.1, from coordinate 3,080 downwards.
GCTATTGATTAATTTTGGTTATGAGATTTTTTATTTTGCATGTAAATAAGTACAATGGTAGGTTGTCGTTTCCGTAATGTGAAAAAAGTTGAGGAAAGCGTTGCGTTGAAGGAGTTGAGGTTGAATACGTTGAGGTTTATGCAGCGTCTCATTTGCAGAGATGGGGAGAAAGGGGAAAATCATTCGAGTTTGTGTGTGTTAGCGATGAAGGCCTGGTTAGGCTTAGGAAGATATGATGGGACAGAGAAGGATATGAAGGTTATTTGTAACGCCCCGACCCAAAAGGGTAGAAGTATTACAAATATGGTGTGACATCAAAGGCATACATAATCATAACACAAGCATAAACAGCGGAAGTCTCAAATAAATAATCAAAGGATAATAAGTCAACATGACTTAAGGTACATAAATTCTCAAAAGATAGACATATCCAACGAAATAACAAATGTCTTGAAAGAAACAATTCATATATCAAAACTAAGATCTCTAGGGTAAGTCCACACTCAGCACTCATAGCCTGAAAGCAACCCCAGCTCCTAGCTTAGATACCTGCCGCAGGAAAAGAAAGTGCGGCTGAGCTTACAAAGCCCAGTGAACAGATATATATAATCGAATGCAAAAAGATAACGGAAATCAAAGGATATGATACAAGGTACAAAGGATATCACAAGACATGATCAAAGGGATACAAATGTAAGGTAAGACAAATCAGAAGATCAAATCATAGTGTAAGGTAAGATGAAATCAGAGATCAAATCAAGTTCAATTACCAAGCCCAAACAAATCATATCATAGTAACCATGGAGTAGCTAGCTCCAAATGTGAAAGACGTGGATTGCACCCAAACATCAGTCACCAAATATCCAAATATCATAATGTCATAATCCATCGAATACAAAACAAATCTAGGATGCATCCATACGCCCCTTAAACAAATAATAATCTTCATAGTGCACATAATAATTATCAAATGTGGGACGGCGGAAGAAACTCTCACACACACAGATCATGCCAAAGGTGCATCAATGACACGGCCATGTTACCTTCATGGCTAGGAAACAAATAGTGGCTTGGTTCTCAAACTGAAGGGTTCAAAGCAAAGTCATATCAAAGTTCATTTCAAAGGGATCATAGCAAAGGTTCAATGTCAAAGGTTCAATATCAAATGTACATAGGCAGTGTTCACATAGAACATGATAACAGATTAATATAAGAGAACCAAAGATACAATTCTCAGAGCAATATATCAAATCACAAAAGTAATCAGGAGATAGAGAGGAATATGTCAAGAGAAACCTTAACGATTAAGGTCAGAAATCTGTACCTTATCCGAATCAAAGCAATAATCAAAAAAAACACCACAGAAATCAAAATCACTCCTCTTGACCGAACCTAAAGATATGAGATAAATTCGAATTACAACCATTCATTTAAGTAATTCTTTTCTATTTTTAGTAACTTTCCATTTTTAGTAACTTTCCATATTTTAGAACCTTCTAATTTTTAGTAACTTTCCAATTTATTAACTTTTCGTTTTAGGTAAACTTTCTATTTTTAGTAACTTTCATTTTTAGTACTTTCCATTTTTAGAAAAGTTTCCAAAATTATAATATTCATCATTTGAGATTCCTATTAAGTATTTTGAATCGCTTAGGGACTTAACCATGTCAACCATACAAGTTTAGGGTTAAATAGACAGCTTTCCATATTTAAGGGTTTAAATATACAAAATCAACCAATTTTTAAGGTTTAAAATGTAAATATAAAAGTTTCACATTATTCGATTATACCTTACATTTTCTTGTATTTTACAAGTCAAACCCTTAATTATACAATTTTACATATTTACCCTTTTTGTTTATTAATTATTTAAACAATAATCTTTATTATCCTTAAATTAAAACAAGCCCTTATAGATTCAAATATGACAAATTCATACTTTATACATTAAATACTAACCAAACCTTCCACTTTTCAGAATTTACAATTTCAGTCCCTCTATTTTAATTAATTAATTTCTAATTACTTATTATATGTAATTAACCATTTTAATCCAAAATAATATCAATATGACATTTTATACCCCCCAACTTATTTTATACAGAATATAATAAATATAATAACATGTCTAAAACAGACCCCATAGTTTCAGAAATTACAAATCACTCCCTTATACTTTTAAATCACAATTCGGCTAACTAATTAATTCACAAAACCCTAATTTAATTTTTCCCAATCACAAACACAATTATTACCCAATCATTAGCATTTATTGCACCTGGAAAAATTATCAAACCCTAACCCTAATTTTATTTCTTTCCTTTTTCTTTAATTCGAAATCGGCAAACAATGATAAATCCCCAATAGTTATTCAAATTCATCCTAAAATTTTCCAACAATTTATCTGAGTCATATATTATATAAAAAACCTTAGAAAAATATAAAATCAATTTTACAAATATTATTTGTGCCGATTTCATAATTAGCTAAAAATTAGGGTTTCGAACATGTTTTAATTATTTCGATCAAAATAACATGCATGAATATTTTTCTTATGTATTTTATGGATTAGAAAGATGATAAATGAGATACAAAAATACCTTTGATGATTCTTGGTTATTTAATGAATTTATAGAACCCGGTTGCTTAATTCAAACCCAAAACAAATACCACAATCGAACCAAGAACTTTACAATCTTCCCACTATTTTTCCCAGAATCCTTGACCTTCAAATCACCTTAGAAAAATTGTCCTTGCCTTGTAAAAATTTTGTGCCGTCACTTTTGGTTTTTAGGGTTTCAGGAATCATGGTTTTAGAGTTTTAACAAATGAAAAGTGTATAAAAGATATACTAGGGAATTATGCCAAGTCATATGGGCTTTCAAATAGCTCAAATCTGATTTTATAATTTGCCAAAATTATTTAGTATTTATCCTATTTTATTTTATATTTAATTTGTAAAGTATAATTAAATAAATACATATAATTTTGGCTAAATATATATATATATATAATTATTAATTATTTTTCTTGCATAATATAAAGTATTTTAAATCTTACATAAATTCCATAATTGTCAT
>BQNB010195956.1:0-11327 GCA_026074375.1 Tanacetum coccineum | reverse complement strand
TATGGACCTTTATGTCATTTATATGCTTCTACTTGGCCTCATTGCATGAGTTTCTCTCTCTTTTAGCTAGATTATGTGATTCTTGAAGAGATGGAAATGCCACAATCATCCTTCCAACCCTCTTAGGTTATTCTGAAAAACAATTAACTTTTAGAAAATTTCAGGTAAGCCTCCTGAGAACGGCCCCCAAAAATGGAGGGCGGCACCCTAATATATATAGGACCGCCATCAGGGGAACCACGAAATTTTTTTGTCTCCTCTTTTTCTGTAACTTTGACCCTATTCCCCTTAGGTCCAACCATTCTTTCCTTTCTAAACAAAACACTTCTTAGAATCTTTATTCTCCAATACTATGCCTTTTCCAAAATGAGTTTAATAATTTTGTAAATTTTAATTTTATACAAAATGAGTTTATATTTTGTCATCATAAAAAAGGGGAGATTGTTAATACAAATAATGTCTAAAAACGTTATTTATATTTTTCGACCTCTCAACGTTTTGATAATAACAAAATGTAAAAATGTTTACGATAAAATTAAACGTTTACAAATTATTAATCGTAAAATTCCATTTCTAAGATTAGTATTCACTTAAGGTATGAACAAACAAATCATTAAGCATGATTAGTGATCAAGAAAATATTTTTCTCTTATCCATCACATTTTTACAAAAGAATTTCACAAAATTAATTATACAAAATATTTTCTAATTAAAAGAAAAGTTTTATTAAAAACTTAAAATTTGAAATTCAAATTTCCCCCCAAAATGGAAGGTTTCATACCAGATACAACATTCCCCACAAAAAGACAAAAAAGGGAGCGTAGTCTACTGGGCGGCCCCCTTATAGGCCTGGCGGCCCCCAGATATATCTGGGACCGCCGGGACCGCCCCCAGTGACCGTTGGGTTTTCCTGCCTATAAATACTGCTCCATTCCTTACAGAAAATCAGACCTCTTTGCACGAAATTTTCAGATAACTTTCTCTCTCTAAAAATCTTCTTTCTCTCTCTAAATCTCTTGATCACTAACATTCTTAGATCTTGTTTCAAGTGATCTAATCTCTTCTTCTCATCTCTTCTTTCTCATTCAAGTGCAAGAGAAGAACATTCATATTCGCCAAGAAACGAATTGTTATTTAGTGATCTCTCCTCTCTTCTTCTAAGTACCAAATCTCTATTGTAATTATCTTGTGTATTTGTGTGATTCGGATAGTGTGTAAATCTGATAGTGTAGATCTAGTGATTGTGTAGTGATTGTGAAGTGGTAGATTGGTTCTAGCTAAGATTAGGACTCGACATTTAGCTTAGTGTCGGAAAACAACGTAAGCGACGTGTAAACGGTTTTCTCCGCCTAAAGGGAGCTTGTTGACATAGTGAAATCTCGAGTAGGATACTCGAGGAGTGGAGTAGGGCGAAGAGGTGCTTCGTAGCCGAACCACTATAAAATCTTAGCGTCTTGGTTTGATTGTTCCTTTCCTTATCTCTTCATATTATTGTCATTGTTATTTAGCTTTAGTTTAGATTGTTATATTGTTTATTCATATTATGAATTGGTTAAACATACAACTCGAATCTAATTATTTTGAAGGCAAACTTTTAAAACGTAAACGAACTTGTAAACTATTTAACCCCCCTTATAGTTTCCACAACACCCTTTGTTCGCTGGATCGAGGACTATCCTCTCCCAGATGGACTGAAAATGCCTTCCCATGTTGGTTCTTACGATAGAAAAAGGGATCCTGATAATTTCTTACACCTCTTTAAAGGAGCCATTCGTATGCAAAAATGTCTAATGCCTGTGGCCTGTCACATGTTTACATATACCCTCAAGGATTCTGCCCGAATATGGTGGAATAGTCAAAAAGCAGGTAGTATTCTCAACTACGAAGACCTAAAGGTAAAGTTTCGATCATACTTTAGCCAGCAAAAAAGGATCACGAAGACGCACTTGGCAGTTCACAGCAACAAACAAAGAGAAGGCGAGAGTGTTAGAGCTTTCGCCACTAGGTATACAGATGACACCTTACAGATTTTGGGCCTACATGAAGACCAGCGTATTTCTGGTTTTGTTTCATGGGCTTAATAAGCAAGAAAAACTTGGGTCGAGAAACAGCCTCCCCATGACCCGCCCATCCACTTACAAGGGTTTGATAGAAAAAACCTACACATGAATTGAAGCAAGAGAACTTGCCACTAATAGAGCCCCGAATGATCGGAGGGATAACTTCAAAATGTTAAGGAAATCCTCCTAGGACAACGACAGGGGACAGAAAAGTAGAGACATGTTCTCCCCTTACCAGGGACGTAATCACGGATTGCTCTCTAACATATATAAAAGTCTAAGAGAGAGTCTCGCCAGAGAAAAGGTAAGCCAGAACTTCGAGCAACTCCTCGTAAGTTGGGAAGCACGATCGACGGAGACATGCCCAAGTACTGCTACATTACGAAAACCATGGACACGACACTAACGATTGCCGACAACTAAGGAGTCAGATCGAAGAAGCTGTAAAGTCATGCCAACTCTCCCACCTTGTAAAAGGGATCAAGAAGGAAAGGGCAAAAACCTCTAACAGCCAACGGGGATAGAAGAAAGAAAAAAGCACTACTCTAGTTGAAGCACCTATACTTATGATAAATCAGGAGGAAGCTTACATAAGGAACAATATATCTAAAAGCCCCACCTTCAAAAGAAGGGAAATCACATCCCACCAATACCGAAGGGTAGCAACCTCCTCAGCACCCGGTCATGACATAAAAATCTAAGATCTTCCAGACAGTGGCAGGTAGGTCGGGTATACATGGATAGTGGTAGCTCATGCGAGGTCATCTATGAACATTGTTTCTTGACATTGAAGCCCTTTATCTAAGCATCTAAGGTGGATTCGCAGGTCCTGTTGGTTGTATTTTCAGGGGAAAAGTCTTGGGCCATTGGAGAAATTCTTTTGGAGATCACGATAGGCGACGCTCCTCTCTCAAGAAGTGAGACTCCCAACTTCATCATCATAAGGTGTAATTCCCCATACAATATGCTGTTAAGAAGGACAGCAATGCAGAAAATAGGAATGGTAGTCTCCACGATCCACGGGGTCGTCAAATTCCACACCACCCAAGGAATCAGAACTGTGTTCTCAACACACGAATCTGACAAAATAGGACAAGGTGTAAAGAAAATTAGAGAGACATCCCCATCAAACACAGAAGGGGTTCTCAGCTGCACTTAGGCTGAAGAAAAGATAATTGTCAACAACAAGTACCCAGAACAGACAGTCACCATCGGAAAGCAGCTACCAGAACACTTCAAAGAAAGGTTACGAAACCTCCTAAGGACCAACGCTGATGTCTTTACGTAGACTCATGATGATATGACGGGGATCCCCAAAACCATTACGATCAATGGGAATCCCTTAAACACGGAACACAAACTGAATGAGTATAGCCACATTAAACCAATCAAACAAAAAAGACGGAGCCTAGGTCCTGATCGTAGCACAGCAGTACGTAAAGAGGTGGAGGAGCTCACAAGGGCAGGGATATATGGGAGGCCGTGCATCAGACATGGGTAGCCAACCCAGTCATGGTAAAGAAAAGTGACGGAGGGTGGAGAATGTGTGTTGACTTCACGGATATAAACAAAGCCTGCCCCAAAGACTGTTACCCTCTGCCCGAGATTGATTGGAAGGTAGAGACCCTCTCGGGATTCTGCCTAAAGTGCTTCTTTGACGCCTACAAAGGCTACCATCAGATCCAAATGGCAGAAGAAGACGAGGACAAGACAACATTAAAAAATGCAGGAGCAACGTATCAAAGACTAGTAGACAAGGTTTTCAATGATTAAATTGGAAGAAATCTCAAAGCATAATTCGAATATATGGTTATCAAATCACCTCAGAAGAAGACATGCTGACAGATATAAAGGAAACTTTTCAAAGGATTCGATCGAGCAACATGAAGCTTAACCCAAAGAAGTGTTCCTTCAGCGTTGAAGAGGGCCCATTTTTAGGACACCTCATTACTAAGAAAGGCATACGAGCTAACCCCTCAAAGTTAAAAGCTATCATCGATACCAAACAACCAAAAACGCTCAAGAACATACAAAGCCTCAATGGAAAATTAGCAGCACTTAGCCGATTTCTGTCAAAAGGGGCCGAAAGGTCCCTTCCTTTCTCCAAAGTGCTCAAAAGTTATACAGATAAAAATAACATACAATGGATACAAGAAGCAGCAGCAGCACTCTAAGAAATGAAGAAATTTGTGGAGACCTTACCAACACTCACAGGGCCAATACATGGAGAATTTCTAATGATGTATCTCGCAGCTTTGACAGAAAGCATAAGCGCAACTTTATTCGTGAGAAGGGAAGAAGGACAAGTTACCATTTACTTTGTAAATAGAGTCTTACAGAGAGCTGAGCTCAACTACCTCGCACTGGAAAAACTCATACTAGTGTTGGTACATGCAGCGAAAAGGCTGCGAAGATATTTTTAGGCACATATGGTAGTGATCCTAACCAACTCTCCTATCAAACAAGAACTCACGAAACCCAAAAAGTTAGGGCATGTAGTTAAATGGATAATCAAGCTAGGCGAACATGACATCGTCTTCTGAGCAAAGGGTGACAGCAATAAGGAAACGCCAAAAGATTTTTTAATTGAAGCACCCCCTGAAGATAACAGGAAGGAAGTAGGGAGAAAGATGGACACAAAGCTAGAGGAAATGAAACCAAGCTACGAGTGGAAGGTCTATACTGATGGAACATCAAGCTCTGACGGTTCAGGCGCAGGATTGATGCTGATAGACCCCAAAGGTAAAGAGTGTACTTATGCTCTACGTTTCGAATTCGAAACAACGAATAACGAAGCATTATTAGCAGGGCTAAGAATAGCACAAGAAATGGAAATTGTAAACTTGGCGATCTTTGTAGACTCTCAACTATTGGTAAATCAAATGAAGGGAATCTACGCAGCCAAGTAACCAGCCATCAGAGAATATCTACAAAGAACAAAGGAAACCCTAAGAAGGTTCAGGAGCTACACAATCGAGCACATTAGGAGAAATCAGAAAAAGAAAGTTGATGCCCTAATCAAACTAGCTTCGATGACCTTAGAGCATCTCACTAAAGAAGTACTAGTCGAAGTCCTAACGAGAAGGTCAATAGAGGAAAAGGAGGTTCTGCAGGTCGAAACCAAAGAAGAGGAAAGCTGGATGACCCCCATCCATGAGTATTTGCTGAGCAGTTTACTACCAGAAGACTCCAAAGTGTCCAGGAAGATCAGAATTAAGGCACCTCAGTACAAGCTGATTAGAGGTAGCCTATACAAGAAGTCTTTCTACAGACCATGGCTTCTTTGCACATATCCACCAAAGACAGACGATGTAATAAAAGAAATACATGAAGGTTCTTGCTGTTTCAATACGAAGTAACATTCAATGGTGGTTAGGATCACAAAGCAAGGATATTATTGGCCGTTAATGCATAGTGACATTGCAAGAATAATTCAAGATTGTGAGAAACGCAAAGAGCAATCTGCGGTGAGGAAAAGAGCAGAAATCTTGGCAATAGCAGCTGGAAATGCATGGCCGCTTAGTCACTAGGGAGTCAACATCCTAGGACCCCTACCAATGGCCCAGGGGGACTGAAATTCTTGGCAAAAGCCATAGAACACTCCATGAAATGGATAGAAGCAAAGCCTCTGACCACTGTAGACATATAGAAAGATTTGTATAAGAATATGTGGTGTGTAGATTCGGAGTGCCACAAATAATCAGTTCGAAGGACGATACGCACTTCAAAGAAGGCATATTCACAGACATTTGCAAAGGATTGAAAATCACACAATTTTTATCCCCCGTCACAGAACACATGGAGATAACAAGTAGAATCGAGAAGCAATTAACTCGAAGCCAACAAGGATGGGTGGACGATTTACCTCAGGTATTGTGGATACACAAAACACTTCCAAGAAACAACCAGAAGGAGACACCGTTTAGCTTAACCTACGGCTCCGAGGCCATAATCCCGACAGTCAAAAGTAATGTAGCTAAATACGACAGAGGAAGAATGAAGGAAGTGAAAAAAAGAAAGGAAAACAATGACGTAGCTTCGATTGAAGAAGCTTACTATCAAAACGAGCTGCGCAGGTACCACAGCAAAAGGAGCAATCATTCCACCTATAAGGTAGGGGATTTCGTTTTACTATTGCAAAACAACACAGAAAACCCGCAGGTATGGCAGGGTCCTCATATGATAAGAGAAGTTCACGAAGGAGAACTCTACAAGATCATTAACGCATTTGATCACTCAAACAGTAAAGGGAACAAACCTTCGTAAGTTTTACATGTAAAACTTACCTCTTTTACAATTCTTTTTTTCAGCAAAAGTCATTGTTTTGACTATCCAAAAAAAGTGTAGCAAACAAAGTGTTCATATGCGAGATGATGTAAATCTTTCTACACTATTAATGAAACAAACTTATCCTAAATCTTTTGTGTCGTTATTTACTACTAAGTTCAATGTTCGAAGGGATGTTGTGGGGTCACGCATGAACCCTACCGAAAATAAACATCCATAAAATTCACATTAACTTTCCTCATTTCTTCTTTTAGCCATGAGGACGTAATGAAACGGGTTGCAGCCCTTCATTTGAAAATTGACAAATAAGTCAATGATTTAAGGCCACGCATGAGCCTCCGCTTGATGAAGCGCATAAAGGAGTCAGACTCAAAGTCCTCCAAATCCTCAAACATGATTGGAGACTATGTTCCCCATGGAAGCCTACCTTCAGGGTTGGCATAAGATATTCGCCTGTATAATTGACAACTTAAGGCCACACTTGAGCCTTCGCTTCATAAAGCGCAAAATTTTACTTATAAATAATAAAGAGGTCAGACTAAATTCCCCCAAAGTCATGGCAAGAGAAACAAGGGATATCATTGACAAAACTTAGGACTGTGTCCCTATATTTCACTCCCTAGGGGGAGGACACTATCCGAAGTCAACCTTAAAGGTCGACATAAATTGTTCATACAATGGCCAACATAAACCATTGTCAAAATGTAAATTGTCTAAAGGCCGAAGCCTGGATCATAACAAATTGTTCAAAGGGTACATGCCACCCTTAAGACTGAATTAACACCAACATGGTGAACTTTATTGAAGTTGAGAGGATTAGGGCTTCACAACGGAAACATCTGCAAGAGGAGACATCGGGTTGGAGACTGGAACCGAGGATGAAGTAGCTCTCTGAGAAGAAGGCAAGGGGACTTGAGTCCTTAAAGGAGCAGGTCTTTGAAGAAATCAATGCTTCTTTAACAATAAAGCTTTAATAGGAGCTGATGGATCTGCCATGAACTCATCCAACCAAGGGAAAGTAGCGGTGACAAGTCGAAAGGCTCCTTCATATCAGCAACTTGCTCGTAAGCCCTACACCTCTCATACAAGTAGCGGAGAACATAAGCCTGCCAACAAGGTTACCCATGTCATCACTATAAATAAGCTCCATTGCAGCATAGGGACTGACTTTCGATACCACCTCTCTCCTATCCTGTTTAAGCTCCTCAACCTCCTTTTGAAGGAATACTTTAACAACCTCCAACCTTGCCTTTTCGGCCTCCAAAGAAGTAACCTTTAACTCCAAAGTAGAAAGGCTCTGTTGATAGCCTGCCCACTTCTGACTCTCTAGCATCATTCTATCAAGACTCACCTTATGCTCTTTGACTTCAGTAGAAAGAGTAGATATCTTCTCTGGGAGGGCCACTACAGTGGGGTTCTTCTCAAACTCAGTCATAGCAGCCTCAAATTTAGCCCGCAGCTCCTCACACTCTTCCTCCCTAGCCCTCTTCTTGTCCTTCATAACATCAAACTCACCTATTAGCTTCTTAATAACCTGCAATAGCTCACAGGACGGACTGTTAACAGCATTGGCAACTACAGCTTGTCTCGCATAGCAGTGGTCATGAAGATCCAGCAACTCCACATCCATGTGGTTGTCTAAATGATTCTTCTAAACTGGAGGAGTAATAGAAGTGATCTTGAGGTGGCAGACAGTAGCATTTTTAAGCTTAAGGACATCAGGGAGACCTAAAAAAGAAAGAAGACAAACATATTGGTGAACCTATGATTCAAAGACAATACAGAGCAAGTTAAAGAATGAAAGTCTACCTTCGTCATCATCAGACACTGTCAAGTAGGGAACATCATCCTTCAAAGAAGAAGTCTTGGCAAGGGTAGCACGGGAGGTTGAAGACCCGAGAGCAAGTTTTCTCTTGACAGGAGGCCTAGATGACCCTCCTCTAGTCTTACACTTCCTATCCTTTATCTGAGCAGCTACACTTCCAAGGTGAACAACAAACAATTCAGGCTTCGAGCTTTCCCTAGAATATGCCATAACCTCTGCAGGCTAGATCACATGCTCTTCGTCGGCTTTTAGAGGCTTCGTGTTTACTGAAACAGATAGGGAACCAGTGCTAAAGCCCGGGGAAGGTTCCTTGGGAAAAAAGATAAATCCTCATCATCTTTGGTCAAGATAAAGTTCCTGAAAGCCATTTCTGCAAGAAGAAAAAGTAAATCATATATCAGTGAAAAAGAAAGATGAAGAAAGAAACAAGAAAGATAAATACCCTTGCCGCCTGCCATGATCGCAGGTCGTTGCTGACCATATTCCCATGAAGGTTTGAGGCAAGCCAAGAAAAGAATAGAATCAGGAAAAACACGAACACTCGTGGGATATCGACCAAGACACTGGAACATGGGATTCTCTTCAATATTTAGGGGAACTTTATCTTTGAAGGATTTTGAATCAAGTTTATTTTTCTTAGAAAGAAGTTGTGAATACTTGGCAGGGATAATGGAGTCTTGAACATAGAAAAACCGCTCGTGCCAAGCCTCGATATGAGTAATGACCTTAGGGAGAATATTAGCAACATGTTTTTAGACCTTTTGGAAAAAGTCAACCATTTACCAGCTCAACACAAATTGAAGAACCCTCTAAAGAGGTCGACAGAGGGATCACAACCATAAGCCTTGCACATGACAACAAAAGTGGTGAGCTTGGCACAACCAAAAGGGTTAAGCCTAGATATATGAACCTGAAAATATTCGAGAACTTCACAGAAGAACTCAGTAAGGGGAAGCCTAAGATTTGCAAGAAAGAATGAATGGGTGTACAACCTGACATACCCAGGTGGAGCATCAAAAACGATCTGATTGGATTTAGGTAGAATAACATGATATTCAAAAGGAATAGGGTAGAGGGTGAGAAAATCATTAAACTCCTCCTTTGAAAGTTCACAAGTTTGAGTGTCTATGGAATCTTTCGCACTCATAATTAAAAAGATGGTGATTATTATCTTACCTCAGAGATAGATGAATAGTAGCTCAAAGAAAGTTAAAAAGAAGATGATAACGACGGTAAAAGGAAAAGAGGAGTTTATGGCAAAGTATTTATAGGTAACTCTCAACACCTTTACGACCGTCCACGTGTAAAGCATCAAGGGTCATCCGGATTTCAAACTAGAGGAAAAGTGGGATAAGACATTCACGATGACCCAGGAAGACTGTTGAGTAATCTTTATTTAAAGACTCAACTAACTTCACGACAAGTGGACTTATAATTTAATGCATGCAGCACGCCTGCTCGGGCCTTCGACATGGCCTGTGATTTGGACTACATTTGATGAGTCAAACACAATGCACCGATAGATGCATACATTACATTCGACTAGGGGGCTTGATGATGTACCCTCCTCCCTGGCTCGGAGGCATCCATTTCGAGCTCGAATAGGATCTTCTCCTAATTGTACTTTAAAACCTTCGAATAGTTTCTAGTGGTGTAAAACTATCTTCGAGATGGTTATCAGTATAGGAATCCGCCACGCGAAGGCCCCAAACCCTTCACGGTAAGGCCTTTGACGAAACTAGGGTAGAGGTCAGACTTGTTTAAGTCAAACACCCATGATCTCCCTCTCCACCTAAGCTTTCTCGCCAAGGTAGAGAACTTGGTATACAGTTCCTACAATCACCCCTTAAAATGTGGGACACCCCCACGATCACTAGTTTTTGTTCTAGGCCTCATCCCATCCTATTTCTACACATTTAAATAGATGGCAAGGTCTCCAGGTATGACTAAGACTTTCACACACTCATACATACTTACATACTTACTTTACATCATAAAATCACATACTTACTCTTACGCCGAAGGTGATTCGTGGGGACACCCCCTACGCTTCACTTAACGTAGTGTTTCTATCTGTGTTATCACAGGTTATCCAAGACTTGGCAATCCCTCAAGCATTCCAAATCGTGCCCATATTTGTACAATCAATTACCTTTATGGCATGAATACAAGGTATTCCTGATAACTGCTACATCCTGCAACTACAGGTCCACTTGCCTTCATCAACTGTGAATCCTTCACTCCCTGATCTCACCTCAAAAAGAATCTCACCAGCAGGTATTACATGCCAAAACTTGCAATTATTGGTTATTAGTGTCAATCTATACAAGTTATTTAAAACTTACAGCATTGAAGGGGAAAATACCTTTGTTGTTCCTTCAGCCTTTCCAATCTCTTTTTAATATTGAGACAGTAATAATTTACCTCAGTTTGTTCATCCTTTCAAGCACTATCACTCTAATGGCTTCCAACATAGTTAATAATGGCTTATGTCTAACATTAACAATGACACTATTAAAGCATTCACTGAAGATATTCTCTATTGCTTTACAACCTCTGTCAACCTTAAAAAAAGGCTCTTGACCAAGATTTTAGATTCTTATCTATAAGATACTTATGTGCATTTGGGTTAGCACTTTTTATCTTATCCATAACCTTGTTGAAAAGCTGAGGGTATGAGGCTTTAGATGTTGCCCAGAATAATTGCCTAAACTTTAAGCCAAGGTATTATTTCATATAGTTTTCATAAATATGCCTGGCACGTTGCCTGTGCTCAGCATTTTACATGACATCTTTAACATCTTCAATAAGACCCTATACAAATGAAATTTTATTAGAACAAATATACTGGTTAGGAAAGTTTATAACAAATATAATTGCTTACCTTATGTTAATCAGACATCAGAGTTGGTCCATTTCCTCTACTGCAACCCAAGTCTTGTTCCAACAACTCCAAAAACCAAGTCAAGTTGTCTTTGTTTTCAACATTTACCATTGCCCAAGCCACTGGATAAATGTGGTTATTCCCATCCCTTTCAATTGCAGTAAGTATTTCACCTTGATTAGGCCTTTTAAGAAAACAACCATCTAAAGCAATTATTTTCCTACACCCTGCCTTCCATACATCTACCAGTCTAGTAAAACACGGATGACAT
>BQNB010195953.1:0-11327 GCA_026074375.1 Tanacetum coccineum | reverse complement strand
TGGACACCTGAGGATTGCCAGCATGTCATTCTTTGATGTGACATGTTGTGCTAGTTCTGTGAGAAGATTAGCACAAAAACCCACTATTATTTATGCTTTCACCATGGCTGACGTGTCAAGAGCTTGAGTGAGAGCTTAAGTAACCCTTGATTTGACTGATATGACCCCTTCTTAGTGTTAACGAGCTCATGAATTGACCATCTAACCCTTTAATTCTCATTTGCCCTCTCATTTTTAATCCATGGTAAATCAATGAAGATGATGAACAGTGAAAGTCTCTTGGCGCCAAGTTTATAACTGAATGAGTTAATTCAGTTTTAACTTAGGCCAATTGACAATTCTAGCCCCTCTCATTTCTTTTCCCTTTTCTAGTTATAAATAACTTTTGAAAATTGCAAGACCAGTCCTTGTGGTTTATAAAAAAATGAATGGGCTAGGGATTTGGGCTTTGATTGGGCTTTTGGGATCCGGATAGGGTTTCCTAGGTTTTTAGAGGCCCATTAAGCTTTCCTGGGCCCAATAAGGGAGGAGGGGACATTTTTGGACTTTTGTGAGAGTTGAGGGACCAAAGTGAAATATTTTGAGGATTTGTCCTTTTGTGTTTGACTTAGTTTGACCATCTTTGACTGACTTTGACTTTTCTTGGCTGACTTTGACTGAGGCTTGACTTTTCTGGCTTCGGCTTTGTACTCTACTGATTCTCGTGTCCGTGCTTGCCTGTTTTTGACTGTTTTCTTGTGATTTTTGATTTATCCGTACCTGCACACACAAAACACAAATACAAGCATATTTTTGCCATTTTTGGTCTGTTTTGGGTTTAATTGGGTTGTTTTAGGTATAAACGGATATGTGTATTCTACACTTATCAAAATTCCCCAAACTAAACGATTGTGTGTCCTCACGCAATATCACATGCCTTATAACCAAATACCTCGAAATCCACAGAAATAACTTCTTTAAGCAATACCTAATGATAATCTACCATTAAGTGATGCGTTAAAAAAGCTACACGACTAGGACACCAACTAATAACTAAAAATTGTATGCAGAACAAAATATAAATTTTATATATATTAATATATATATATATATATAGTATAAATAATATAACTGTGTGCGTGTGTGTGAGTGTTTGTGTGTGTGTGCTGTGTAAGGGGGAATAATTAAAAAGGTTGATTTAGGATTCTGCATGATTACAAAGTCATTCGTGATGACACCATCACGACTCATTTGATAACTTATCTTTTGAATCAAATTTTGCACCAAAGAGGAGAGCTCGCTAGAATCTGTGTATGAAAGATTGACAAACTGCTTGTGGATATTATGGTTCGTAATAATGTTCGTCCAATTTCAATTTTAATCAACACTAATTTTCTTAATTTCTTGCAACCTGAGTGGAGCAAATATGTTACCTATAATTCTCTACAATCGGTTCGTACACAAATCAACAGGAGATTATGTTTTTCAAATTGATCAGAGATTTTGTATGTTCCCTTAAATACAATTCGAACCACATGATTCTATCATCCAAAAGGAACAAAGAAAACTGCCAAACTCATGATCTTATTATAGCACTTCTGCTCATTAAAATCTATCTCATCACAATCTTATGCAAATATGCTTCTTAATCACCACAACCATACAATGTCACACGAACCGTCAATCCCGTTTCTGAATTATGAAATGTACTATCAATGGGAATTTACAAGGAGATACCAAGAAGAACATACTTACAACTGCCTGATGATATAATCATATGAGCAATTACTCAGAAGTTCTCCACACCTACCAATAATCATCTTCATACTTCATCAAACACAAGAAATCAAGTTGTGATTTAGGATGGAAGAGTTGGCAATAACAAACCAAGAATGCATTATGGTGGAAAAGGGTAACAGTTTGCAGAAGACAAAACATGAATCAAGCATTTAATCAGCAGGAAAAGGAAATAATGAAAGCAATTAGATTGTTCAGCTTGTTCTACAAACTAAACATAAAAATGATTCACGACGTCTGATTCTAAAGAAACTTTAGAGGAGTACCAAACAGTTAGAGTCAACAAATATTAATACCAAACCTAATGGAACTCAATACTCCAAACCTTTCCACTTGGAAAGGAGCTTTAACAAATAGATCAAACAGTTGGGTATCCGTTTCCGACATAATAAAGTTCAGTGGCACCTATTTCAACAAAGATGCTTCTTGCCAAAGTGATAACGATTTAATTGTTTTGTATTGAATGTTAGTACCAATTGCAAGATTTAATGGCAATTTCACTCTTTGAGTCAAAGTACATTGTATCTTGTTGTATCGAAATCCATAATTCAAGCAGATGCATCCAACAGCCATATGACGTGAGCGCAAACATGCCAGAAAAGAATCATACCAGCTTTCCGCAGTTAACATTGCTGTACAATCTTGCTTCTTAGACGACCAACTGACTAGCTTATCTCCCAGAATTGGATGCCTCTAGATGTGCTTTTGCAATCATCATTACACCCTACATGGTCTGCATCTGAATATGCAATTAGCTTACACTCAGAGTCCTTTGAGTACTATAGACCCATGTTAAAGGTTTGTCTTAGGTATCGAAAGAATCCGTTTAAACCTCTTTGAGGTTATTTTGGTTGGGCGAGCCTAATAACGCGCACATACAAATGTCGCAAAGGCAATGTTTGGTCAACTAGCAGTGAGATACATAAGTCCCCCAATCTTATGATACTTAGTTTGGTCAACTTGGGTACCTTGTAAGTCTGCATCTAGTTTGGTAGTAGCCATTGGTGTGCTAATGGTATCACATGTATCCATCCCATGTTTCTTAAAAAGATCCATAGTATATTATGATTGACATATGAAGATTCCTCGGGGTGATTGATGAACCTGAATTCCGAATAAAGAACTTCAATTTCACCAATATACAAAGACATTTCAAAAATATCTTCATTAGTTTTGAAAATCTTTTTGAAAAGACTGGATTTGTTGACCCAAAAATTATGTCATCGACATAGATTTAAACTAGTAAAATGTCATCCCCGTATCTTCTTGTGAATAATGTCAAATCGACAATACCATTTGTAAAATGATGTTCGATTAGGAATGAAGAAAGCTTGTCATACCAGGCTCTAAGGGCTTGTTTGAGACTGTTCAAAGATTTCTTAAGATGATATACGTGGTTAGGAAAGTCCGGATCTACAAAACCATCAGGCCGACGAACAAAAACTTCCGCTTTCAGTAACCGTTCAAAAATCCATTTAGACAAACGCAACTGTTAGATTAGGTGATTGACAATCAAATAACACTATATTTATAGCATCATTTTACCCAAGTTATTAAACCCATTATTGAATAGTTATTGCAAAGAATAGTGTTACCTTACTCATTTATATTTGCGAATTAACAGTATTATAGAGTAATAGAATGAACTTAACAAAAATCGCGCATTCTTGGTGAGCTTAAATGAAGATATTTTAAAGGCAAAGAATTGTTACTTAATCGTTTATATTTGAGAATTGCAGTAATTATGGAGTAGTTGGTAAATATTAGCAAAAGGCGCACATTCTGGAGTTTAAATGAAGATATTATGAAGATTTACTATTCTGAAGACCAATACACCGTATCCATCAAGGAAGATACGGCGTATCCATGCCTGCACTTACGAAAGACCATAAAGGAAAGAAGATCAATACGCCGTATCTAGAAGATATCAATATGCCGTATTGAAGATATAGTATGTGAATATTCTAGAAGATATCAAACGTGGTCCCTACTCCAAGAAACTCCAATACGCCGTATCGAACCGACTTCCAGACCCTATAAATACAAAACTAAAAAATAAGTTTTGAGTGTGCTAAATCATATTCTCGATACCTAAACCATAAAAGTTGATTTTCAGAGGAGAAAAAGAGCAGAAGAGGTCTTGCAACGCATTCCAATCCGTAGAAGACAACGTGTAATTCCATATACTTTAGTAATCGTTCAGTTTTTGGTATCATTCGTTAACTCGGTTAGTTTACCTTGGCTAAATAATTACTCTTGTATCAATTATGACGTTTGAATGCTAATACCTTTAGGTATTAGCCATTATTATGAAGATCTAAATGTTTGGTATTGTTTATCTCGATTTCTTGATTTATCATTGAATGCTTGTTTATGTTTATCAATTTATACTTGTTTACATGCTTTTGTATGTGACCTATCATTCAAGTGGATATAGTGATACGGACCAAGTAATCTAGAGTCTGGGATAGCTCTCCATACAGTGATTTATACATCTAGAATCATAGGATCACAAAAGTCTTAACTACTTAATTGGATATTTCCAATGGTTTATTGAACGTGTTAACTAGAAGGTGAACCTAGATAATTCAACAAATAACATACTGATTCCATTGGATAGTTGGACAAGTGGACCACTAGAGTATAAATCACCGTTAAGCGGTAAGTGGGTAAAGTCTTTATGAGCTAGGGTTTAACAAGATCACCATTGCTTTAATCCCTAAGATAGATTATAATAAGCAAATTAGGATGCTTTATGCAGATGCTGTAATTGTGACAGAATTAATGTGTCTAGGTCTTAGGAAGAAGTCCCGTCTAAGTATTAAGAATGGTATGCCACCTCGAGAGAAGAAATCATTGCACTTAATAAACAAACCAATGTTCTAATCGGATTAATAATGGTTAATACAGTTTTATGTCATAAGGCTCGACCGCTCTTTTATCTTCTGTTAATTTGCTTGCGTGGGTTAAAGTATCTTGAATTGATTGTAGTCACCAAACAATCCCGTGTCAGTCTCTCAGGCTGAAACCTCCCATTTTACCTGTTAGAATTAGGATTAGAACTAACATAGGATTAGTATAGGTTTGACTTAGATTAGAATTAACATAGATTAGATAACTAAAATATAAATAAATTGAGAGATTTAACCTCGCTTCAAGTGTTCGACACCCTACTTACCACGAATCTACCACCGACCGGGTACACTGCCCGTTAAAGTGTTGTTTTTGGTTAAGTCGGAAAAATATAAATTTAAAACTTGAAGAAATCTAAATTTAAGAACTCTTCAACTATCCTGGTCCTCTTGTATTGAATTATCTCTCATAGCCTTGCTAACAACATGAGTACCCAATAAAAAATCCTCACACCTTTCCAACAACTTGCCTAGATTATACCCTGTATTTAAAGAATGTAAACTAAGACACCCAAAAGGTTTCATGAAGTCTATCAATGGGGTTCTTCCACGAATAAGTTCATAAGGTGTCCTTTGGTATGAGGCTTAATGACCTGAGAACCATCTATTTAGCACATAGCACAAGCAGTATTAACTACTTCACCCAAAAGTGTTGGAAACTCAGAGTCAACTAACTATAGTTCTTAGCAGCCATCTAGTCATTGTTTCCTATTCCCTTCCAGCAACACCATTCTGCTAAGGAGTCCTAGCAACACTGAAAGTGGCGCGCTTTTAATACCCTTCATTTCACAGAACGAGGGATTCAGGAGGCGCAGCATGAGATGATGATAAGCTTGTGCAGGAATCTTACTGAGTCACTGTGGGGGGCGGTGGGTGTGGGGTGTTGTCGGGTTGGAGGGTTTGTTAATCAGTTACAAGTCTTCACTGTTATATAGTTCTCGGCAGTCTTGGAGGTATTCTATTGAGCTGATAGCGATTCGGGGAACGTGTTAATACGATATCCTAGAGGCTGAATATTATCCATAAGTGTGGTCGCTAAAAGAGTGCGAAGTACTCGCAATAAGTAGAACAGCAACTATCGTAAACACACACACATTTTACACACACAGGTGTAAAAATCACAGCATAAATCGGGATCATTATAGTAAACTACTCAGTCGTGCTAATTTGAAGAGATCTATTTCACTTTAACGACTCTTAACATTTGTTGGACCAAATAGGTCCATCATGAAAGCATAGTAAGGTTTATCTATAAAGTTCCAATCTGGCCTTACAAGATGCTTTTGTTGTTGCTTCCTTTTTTTGAACACAACACAAGAAATGGTCATTTTTCAAAAATCTTAAGGCAAACCCTCTAACAAGGTTTTCCCTCACAAGTTTGTTCATGTTTTTAAAGTTTATATGACCAAGCCTCCTATTCCATAAATTGGATTCATCAATTGTGGCCTTAGTAAATAGACAAGTTAAACCTTTAGTGGGAATAACACTCTTTAGGTCAACACTATAAATGTTGTCCTTTCTTAGAACTTTCAGCAAGACTTGACTTTCATCAAGTAGCTTAAAGTCAGAAGATAAGACAAGACATTCAGTGTCAGTAAAAAGAATATTATTCTTTTTGTCACAAATTTGTGACACACTAAACAGGTTATACTTAAGCTCCTTACAAAAATACACATTATCAAAATCTAATGTTCATGTTTTAATTTTACCTTTTTCTAGAAATTCTACCTTTACCATCTCCAAAGGAAACAAAACCACCATCATAATTTTCATATTCAGTAAGATAGCATTTATTTCCAGTCATGTGCCTAGAGCAACCATTGTCAATAACTCTTTTTTCCTTATACTCCTTCTGATTGTGTTGCCCTGCACATAAAATAAGAGAACATACTCTTTTGTGGAGTCCAAGCCAATATAGACTGGATGCTACCTCGTGCATCAATGTAAGAATATTTCTTGAAAGTATTTGATGAACTACTATTTTTGGCTTTCCAAACCCAGCATGCTGAGGCCTTAACAGCATTAACCCCTTTTCCCTTATTTTCACTTACTACCGCTCTATCCCTAGCAGTAGTATCTTTTACCCTGATAGTATTAACCTTTTTATTGAAAATACTATTTTTGTTTGTTGAATACTTGTTAATTGGCTTTATGACTTGTGAATATCCCTTTTTTAAGCATTTGATATTGGTCTAGGATGATTCATAGTTATTTTTGAGCCAGCAGTATTAACTTGTCTGACAACAGTATTAACACTTGCACCAGCAGTATTAATTTTGCCAGACCTGGTTAATACTGCTTGTGGAACAAATCTTCTATTAGGGTGAGGGTGAGTTATTTTATTAGCAAAGTTCTTGTGATTCACCCTACTTGAGTTGTTCAACACTGTTTTTATAACCTTTTCATCACACACATTATGAAGATGCTCAAAACTACCACAAATAAAACAAACTTTATTAATCATTTTAAAGTCACTTCCTAGTCTTTGGGACATAAGATTGTTCTAGTTTCTTTGGTTCCCTCTAGGATAGTGTTTGTTTTGTTTAGATGTTTCTACTTTCTCTACTATTTCCCTAGCAGACTTAACAAATTTTATCTTTTCAATGTTAGGTCTAACAATTTTATCCTCAACATTAGGTATAAATTCTACCTCACTATCATCATCAGAATTCCAATCCTTAATGACTGGAGGTCTAAAACTGTTCTGCCTAACAGTTTTAGGTTCTACTGCAACACCATTATTTTTTACATTAGCAGACTCATGATTTGACTCAACTTTCTTAACATTACTAGGTGTAACAATAGTAATAACATCCATATTCTCACTTTCAACTATTTCATCCATAAACATTAGATCAGGTTTGAAGGGAATGAAGTTCCCTGTATAAGGTGGGGGAACTGCATGATATCCCTTATCAGATTTGGACTTATTACACTCCTGATTTTCTAACATCTCAGATGAATTCACAAAGCTTTCTACTGCAGGAGAAGCTGCAGTAGAAGAAGCTGCATTATATCCTAGTCTAGTTTTAAACTTGTCAATAACTTGACTTTCCAGCAAATTATTCAAAGATTTAGATGAATTTTGAAACTTCTCTAATGTTAGTTTTAACTCATCTCTTTTTTTTTGCTTTTTCCAATTTCTTTTTGTTTTCAATGAAAGCATTATCTCTTAGTTTAACTTCAACATTTAAAACATTAATGCTCTCTTCAAACACAGCCTCATTTTTCTTATAGTGAGCTAGTCTAGCTTCTATTGATTCTAAACCTGCTTTATAAGATACTAAAGTAAATTGAGACTTTTTGTAATCTGAAGACAAACTATCATATTGTTCTTTGAGAGTAGCATAAGCTTTTACACATGATTTAGAACAAGAATCTACCTCAGAATCTAAATTGGAAGAACTTCCTGAAGATGTATATGCCATCAATGCAAAGTTTATAGGATGCTATTCTTCAGCTTGGTAATTCCAATCATATCCTCCAATTCCATCTTGAGCAACCAAGGCATTTTCAGTGGGAGTTTCCACTGACACAGTTCTTCTACTGTTCTCTTTTCCTTTGTTTTCCTGATTTCTAGGAGCTCTACATTCTCTTGAAAAATGACCATATTTATAACAATTGTAGCACTCCACTTTAGACCTATCAAATCCAACTCTTTGACCATTTACATCCAGCTTCCTGCATGTCCTCTTGATGAATCTCCTAGCTCTAACTGTCAGCATGGCCATCTCCCATTGTAAATCCATTTCTTCTAGATCATCATGATCAATTTGTTCTAGATCCTCTTGTGCAAGTTGAGGAGAATTGGGCTGACTAGCTAGGAAAGCACAAATCACATCATCACTAAGGTTATCTCCAGATGCAGGATTACTTTGAGTATGAGCAGCACTAACTCCATAAGCAGTGTTATCTGCTTCATTTGTGCTGTTATTGCTGTTAGTGCTGTTGGAGGACACAAAAGCCACATTTTGTGGATTTTGACTTGTACTTGATGATCCTGAGATTTCAGGTTCATATATCTTCAAGTTGTTGTATAAGTCATCCAAACTGATGGTCTCTATTTCCTGTTTGTTCCTCCAGATCAAAGCATGAGTCTTCCATTCAGATGGAAGACTTCTCAACAGTTTTAAGTTCATGTCCTCTTGTGTAATAACTTCGCCTTGAATCTCCAACTGACTAATAAGTTTTTGCAACCTATCAAAAGTTTGATCCATTGTCTCTGAACTTAATCCTGCAAAGTTCTCATATTGTTGCTTGAGTAGAGTTCTCTGAACTTTCTTGGATTCCTTGTTTCCTCCATACCTCTTCTCAATGGCTTCCATGAGCAATTTTGCATCTTTATATGAATGGAACTTCAGTTGATCCTTATTTGGGAGTGCCATCAACAGAGTTCCTCTAGCTTTCATCTCATTCCTCCTGTCCTGCTTTTCTTCTGCAGTAGTAGGTTCATATTCCTGCTCAGTTTCTCCAACAGTTCTCTTCAGCACTTTGTTACCATTTTTAATTACTTCCCAGAGGGAGTAATCAGTCATGAGAAAGTATTGTTCTATCCTCATTAACCAGAGATCATAATCCCCTGGGTTGAGGATAGGGAGTTTTGCAGTCAGAGTTGTAGAAGTAGTTCATGCCTCCATCTTATCACTGAGAATTAGATCTAGTATGTGTTGTTGGTTTCTTCTTATTCAAAGCTTCACAACAAGCTCTAATATCACTTGTTGATCCCAATGAACATATCTTTAACCCCTTAGCTTGATGTAAGGTTTAGTATCCTTGGATAAATCCAAAGGCACTAAGACTGAAACTTTGAGTGTATGATATAAACTATGCGGAAATCCTATTTTGATCTCATCAAGAAGAATAAAGAAAAAGTATGTTTAGACACATAAATATAACCAAAAACAATAAGTCATCAATTTAAAAAAATACGAATACACTTTGAAGTGTTAGGTTTACCACCTTGAAGCTATGACAATAACGCGTTTTTGTATATACTAATATATGCCTTGGAACCTCCTTTTATACCACCAAGGATCCCTGCAAGGCTTAACAATATTTCCTAATATATTATGATCTTTTCTCAAACAAACAATCTCTTAAATAAGTACATTGATACATATCTTCCTTCACAAATAACTAATACTTAGTCTTCGAAGTATTCTTGTTCTCTAAACAATTCTTATCTATTTACTTGTCTTTATCCTTCTGACAGTAATAACTCTTTTATAGTTGTAAACCGCATCTTTAAACCTTTTACCAGCAGAAACTAATAAACATAAGCAGTAGTAAACTTTAGTACAAGTAGTACTAATATATACTAACATTGTAAAGCTATACTAGCATCTTAACCTATAGCTACTAGCAGCACTAACTTACTTAGCATATATTTCAAAAAGATCACTAACAGTACTAACCATGTACTGATAGTATTACTTTCCACTAACATCTAACTACTTAGAAGTAAATCTTAACAGTATAACATTCACCTGAGCAGTAACCTTCAAGAAGTCCCTTTTAATCCAAACAATGTTTTTCTTAACATGACAACAATATGTTTGCATGCTTCTTATACACAATTTTATGTCACATATTTTTTTTATTTTTTTATTTTTTTTTTGCAAAATATATGTGTATACCCCTATGATATTATATTTATATATATTATTAAGAGGGGTTTTTGACGAATATCAATGTGTATACCCTTATGTAAAATTTTAAATCTATGCCAGCCAAAACTAGAACACGTGCATTTGGATTGTCTTTGTCAATTTTCGCACGTTTTCTTTTGGTATACTTAAATCGAGTTACCTGGTCAGACCTCGGACCCGAGGCATAAGATGAGACAAAACATGTACATGACATTACTATATGAGTTACTAAAGTCACGTGTCTCATAAAACTAAGAGTTGCATTGACAATGCAATTAACGCTCATCGCTTACCTCTTGCCCCACTTGTTTATACGCTGGTCAGGCCTCCGGTAATAAGTGGGAGGTCAAGTTGGATCTTAGTCTTATTAGTAATTGATTGGGTAGTTAATTCTTTTAAGAATTTAATTATCGAAAATACTAAATAAAACTTTCTATATTCTGATTAATTGTGTTATTGCAACATAATTCGTAAACGTGAGTTTGTTTTTCTTAAAAGACAAACCTAGTCTCTTTTCCTTGTAAGAAAGAGTGAGACTTACTCCTATCTCTTCTCATTGGTTGACAAGAATAAAATAGGGTTAATAATTGAATTTTTCTCAGTTATATTTAAACTCACTTTCAATTTTTCATTGCCCTTTTCTGGTTCTGAAATCTTAAAAAGATAAAATATTTATGTAACTACAGAACATTGTGTCTATAGCTACCAAATAATGACATCTTGCACTTGTCACGATGTGTGAGTTTAACCGCAATGAGTAAAGAAAATTGCTAGCAGGTCTTCTAAGTAAATTTTTTTGGACTCGATTCATTCCTTATAGTGCTAAACACCCTTGTGGTTTGACAAACAGATTAAGGAGGAAATGCATGCTAAATATTCAAGTTAATAAATACATGATGGCTAGTCACTCATCTACATAAGTAGAACTTCATATACTATGCGCAATACCTAAGTACATTGCTACTTGTAGGCATTCTAAGAGAGTAGGAAA
>BQNB010195952.1:0-11327 GCA_026074375.1 Tanacetum coccineum | reverse complement strand
GTATAGATGATCCATTTTCGACAATAATTGAATTAAAATTGCGATTAAGAGAAGAAGTATGAAGGTTACCGGTGTGAGATGAAAGGTGAGAAGTTGCTCCAGTATCCATATACCATTGCTGATCACGAGAAGCCATAGGGAATTTTTTTTCTTCTTTTCTCGATGAATAGTAACCGCCGATGAACAGTACCAGCCGCCGATGAACAGTAATTTTTTTTTTGATGGGAGGGAGAGGAGCGTGTTATGAGAGAAAAGGAAGGAAAGGATTACAGGAAGATTGATATTAGACTCTGATTACCATAAAGGATATTGATTTGATTGATTGATTGCTTGCCTCTTATTGATAACAATGAACCTATATATAGGATACAAGGAAACATTCTA
Source organism: Tanacetum coccineum (assembly GCA_026074375.1). Classification (NCBI taxonomy): domain Eukaryota; kingdom Viridiplantae; phylum Streptophyta; class Magnoliopsida; order Asterales; family Asteraceae; genus Tanacetum; species Tanacetum coccineum. Next base: position 10,943 of record BQNB010195952.1, on the reverse strand, counting down.
GAATATGAGTTGCCCTAAAAGCTATACAAACTGGGCTCGGGCCAATGGGCCAATTTCACTAAATATACAATATAAATACATGCTCTAATACATTCTTCAAAGAGGACTAGTTGGTTACCCGCGCATAGCGGCGGTAAGAGAAAATTTAATAACTCAACTCTTTATGCAATTTTCTATCCGCTTACAACACTTTAAATGTATGTGTTCGTTTGGGTTTCCCATAGCTTTCTCGCAACATCATATTAACATCATCATTCTCGCATGTAAAGAGACAACACACTCTCCGAAAGTATATAGTTTTAACGTATCAAGTTTATATTTAATTAAGGTTAAAGTTGTAAAAAATATAAATCAACATAAAATAAACTCACTAAAAATGTAAAAAATAAAAAAATTATAAAATATAACAAAATGTATGTTGAATTAAAAAGCATAAAATTTTAAAAAATATAATGAAATTAGATCATAATAAAATTAAATTGATAAAAAGATATTTTAATTTGAAAATAAAGGTGATTTTTTAATCAAAAGGTGACACATGTCACTTTTTTTCCAAAAGAATGTGATGGATGGTCAAGATGCCCTCCTTATCTTAATTTTTAATGGGTCCCACATTATAAATGCTTTATATAGTAGTATAGATATATCACCTTCTTACAGGGAATTTTTTTGCTTTATCTCATAATGCAACGTAACTTGCATCTCTAAAGTAAACGAGCTCACGCAACCTCTATCAATGCCATCTTTTATCTTTGCTTTATATTCTTGTAAACATTCTAATATGTCAAGTCTATATCTTAATATCATTTTTACCAAGTACATTATTCAATTTAACGTACTTTTCAAAACGTTATACCAAAACAAGCATTAAACGTTAACGTTTATATCAAAACCCTAATTATATGTAATGTATACATATAAAATGAATGTACAAGCCTTTAAAGCATATGTACAAGTGTACAATGCACCATATTTGAATCATATTTCCCCTCCAAGTCAATGTACAACTCATTTAAGCTCAATGATCAAGTCAATAATGCCTAAAAACCTAATTAGGTCATTTAAGCTCCTAAATCATGTTTAAACTTTACCACCACTTTAGTACAAGGTACAAGCACTTAATGCATGACTTTTAAACCTTAAACCTAAACCCTCATCCTAAAGCCTAAAACCCTAAAACAAAACCCTAAACCCTAATTTTACTTTCAACTAAAAACTAAACCCTAAACCTAAAAATACGACCTAAACCATTAAATCCTAAGCCTGAATCTCAATCCTAAACACTAATCCTAAAACCTTTTTCTACCTTAATCTTTTAACACCTAATCCTCATTTTAAAACCCTAAACCCTAACCCGAAAGAAAATTCAACCCGGTACCATTTTATTTATTTTGACCCATTTTTACACCCAAAGCCTGGGCAACCAAGCACCTCAAGCACCTCTATGACTCACCAAGCAGCCACCCAAGTATCTTACAAGAACCTCCATCACCTCCTTGTAAGCTACTTGTAAACAAAACACCTCCTTGTCCTTCTTTCTTAGTCGTGGCCTCTAAATACCCCTTCTACACCTTCATGGCTAGTTCTAGCTTTCCTTAACCTTTCATTTTTTCCCTACTAGCCACACTTTATCACACTTAGTAGCCTTGACACTAATCAAACTCAAAACTTAATCACCAAGGGTGTTTTCACCCTATAAATACATGAACCAAAGCACCCTTTTCAATTCATCTCACACATCTCATCTCATACCCTCAAATGGAATTCTAACCCTTCCATAACAGCAATAGAAGATCAAGAGAAGTCCCTAAGCTCAGAATAGAAGCCAAGAAGCAAGAAAAACAAAGCCTTGAAGTCGTTACTAGGCGTAGAACTGAAAACCCCATTTCGACCCATTTTAGCTCAAGTAAGCCTAAGATCTTGTTCCATAAGCTTATAATTATGTACAATAATGTTCTTATATCTTAAGTTCATGTATGAATCTGTTTGAAGCTTTTGAATCCTCAAACCCACTGTGTTTTTGATTAAAACCAATAAAAATGACCCATGTCGCGGCTTTTTCTTAGCTAAAGAATCCTTTTTCTAACTTTCGTTACGTTTAAACATCTTATTTTGCTTATACTAATAAGCCTAAACCTTGCAAATATCATTTGGAATATTAAAATAACCCTGCATGACTTTTTGGACTTGTTTTGCAAAAGTTTCCATGCATAGGGTATATATCGTAACTTTTTGAAATTTATAACTAAAGGGGCTGAAAATGTCATTTTCTTAAAGTTATAACTATAAGGACCTATTTTTCCAAGTTTCAAAGTTAAAGGTTTAATGTATATATACTTTTTTTTATAAAGACCTAAAACTTATATAAAGTTTATAAACCAAGGGTATATATTACCGTTTTGAAAACTTATATAAAAATATTATATTTTATATTAAATTATAAAAAATACTATATATATATATATATTATTCTATCTTTTGAAGAAACTTAAAACTATAATGTATCACATTACTAGGGAGCTTCATGTAAGGGGTTTCATTTGGGTATACGTTTTGACGAGTTTGCTGGATTTACGATTTAAAGTTTCCTGACTCCTCAAACGTTTACTACATGACCTCTGAATTATGATGGTCTGAACAGTGATACGATATTTCCATAATAAATCCAATCAAAATGATATTTCATTATGACATAAAAATATCTAATCAAACTAAGACTTGACATATTACCCAAGTTGTGTGACGAAGCCGTTACTTTCATTTCATATACTTTTACCATCAATCAGATTTCCCTGTACTGTTAATGTGAGTTCATAGCCTCGCATTCAATATTTTAAATGTTTCGTAAACCCGCGAGGGGGGTACATGCTATAAACCATGAATGCAAGTATTTTTCTGTATGCTATCCAGATACATTATTACCTAAGTCCCTACTTTTTTCATTAAGTCCCTACTATCATGAACCGTTAATTACTCGTCGGGGTAAGTGTGAATGCTGTGAATAGATCTATTTGGGACTGGACTCCCGTTGGTGTACCTATACTGTCGGTAACCAATAACACACATTTGAATAACTTTGCGAGTATTTGGCAAAGACACCCGTTGGGGCAATTATTTATGGTTATTGATTAACCTAAGGCTTCGGTGTCATGAGCTTAGGGCAATAATATTGTTTTCCATGATAATTGTACATGCATGCAATTATTACAAACTATGGGTGTATAACAACGTAACCCACTATTGAACTTGTATTCAAACTACTTTACTTAAACCTATGAATTTCACTCAACCTTTGTGTTGACTTTTTAGCATGCTTATCTCAGGTAATTGAGCAACTTAAGGCACGGAGTGGCACGGACTTGAAGATGGCTAAACTGTTATCATTCAAACTTTATGTTTTCATGTAGATTTTGGGACCTCACTTTTTGTAAAAACTCTGATGAATAAATAAATGATAACTTATCTTTTAAAAACGTCTCTTTCGATTCGTTTTCTATGATTATGATGTTTACTATGGAAATTAATACCCTAGATTAGCCTTTCCGATGCTATATGTAAAATAGGGGGTTTTATAGAGTGGTATCAAGGACCACGGTTATAGGACAACATGTTCGAAAACCTTAAACTTTAATACTTTTCTTTTTTCCATCAAGAAAGTCCTATGTGCTGCTACTATCTTCGGAATAGTATGTAAAGATACCATGACTTTATACTATTATATATTTATTTTAACGTATGTTATGTACCGCTGGGTTGTTAACAGAACGATGTCTTCTCCCAACCATCTTACTTCCGGTATTGAGGATGCTTTTTCCTCCAACTTTCCAGATTTTATCCCGGCTTCTCCGGACTATGTCCCAGCTTCACCGGGAAAAACTTATTCTAGCTCTTCTAACTCATTTGGCGTAGTTCTATAGTTTCCATCACTCTTTCGCTCTTTCATGATGATCCCTACATGAAAGTTATGCAAGCATTCTATGCTAAAAAATCACCTATCCCACCTCCAACTATCATACCTCAATCATCAATGCTTAATCCTCAAGAATTCTTTCTTCCTGAAGAACTACTACCACCAAAGAAACAAGGTTGTTCATCCTCATCTACTTCTGCCCTACCTCAAGATTTTGAGATAGGAGAAAGCACTCATAAGACAAATCTGGAACGTCACGAGGAGGAAATTGAGGAAATCTTGAATCATCTAAATGAACTTTCTCTCGACCATATTGAATACATAGAAGACAAAATCAAAGGACTCGGAAAAGGTCGGGTGATTATCCAAAAAGACTTTGACAATCTGGAAGCTGAACTCTAACAAACTCATGCTCAAATTTCTAAACTTCAGAAGAAGCAGATTGAGAAATAACCATAAAATTTCCTTTGGCTCGCTTCAGAATAATGATCTAGAAAACATCATCAACGATATTCCAGATTCGTCATAAAGAAGATAAGGGAAAGTCTTCTGAATCCATCAATGAAACTCAAGATCAGCATAAAAGGACCATTAGACTTTAGATTAGATCTTAGTTATCGCTTTTATTAGATCTTGCCACGGGTTATGTTGTATAAATAAAAACACTTGGTCAAATCTGACTATGTATAGTACAAAAGGCAGTTGTTTTTATTTTAATTACAATGGGAAATTTCCCGTTTACTTTGTTGTTTCCTAATATACCGATTCATTTATCTTATATTTATATCGTTTGTTCATCTTCATCATCATGAATCATACCATAACTTCTATATCAGATACTTGTTAGAATTCATGATTTCAATATCACCATTATAACAATGCTTATTTTTGAACTTTAAGCATTTCAAATAAGCATTACATTTTTAAGACTTGTGATATTATTCTTATTACGTGTTGTCTTATGTTGATAGAATGCCTCCCAAAAGGACGTCAACATCTGAAGCACCGGCCATGACTCAAGCTGCCATTAAGAAACTAGTTGCTGACAGTGTCACTGCGGCTCTAGAAGCATAAGCTGCAACAATGGCAGGTACTAGTAATCCCAACAGGAACACCGGTCCTACTAGAACTCCTATAGCAAAAACGGGAAACTACAAAGAATTCATAAGCTGTCAACCTTTCTACTTCAATGGTACGGAGGAAAAAAGCATTGGCTCATAATGCTGGTTTGAACGACCGCATCCAGTTTTCTCTCGAAGCAAATGTGACTAGGAAAACAAAGTAACATTTGCTACTGGTACCGTTACTGATGATGCATTGTCCTGGTGGAATGCATACGCCCAACCTATGGGAGTACATCAAGCCAATCAAATCACCTGGACTGAGTTAAAGAGGCTCTTGACAAACAAGTATTGTCCTCGAACTAAAGTCAGAAAGATGGAAGATGAACTTTACAATCTGACTGTAAAGGGAAATGATCTCAAACCTTACGTTAGAAGGTTCCAAGAATTAACAGTCCTATGCCCGAACATGGTACCAAACACCGAGAAACTCCTGGGAAGGCCTTCATGGGGGTTACCTTGAGTTATTGAAGGGAATGTTACCGCTCGAAGCCTCAATTTAGTGGAAGGCCATTAATCATAGGCCCAAGGCTAATGGATTAGGTAACAAAGCACACTCCGGTGCAAGTATCAAGTAATCATAAATGAAAGTTTGACGACAGAAGAACCTTCAACAACAACAAAAATTACCGTAACAACAACAACTACCGTAACACCAACACCAATAACCACTACAACAATCACCAACCACAACAGAACCAAAGGCAAGAAGCTGTCAAAGCGTATGCTGCCACTCCTGCTGAGAACAATAGGTATGCCAGAAGCCTCCCATTATGTAGAAAATGTGATCTCCATCACACCGAACCTTATACTGTTAAGTGTAATACTTGCAACAAGGTGGGCCATTTGACCAAGAATTGCTGAAACAAAAGGCCAGCCACTGGAAGAAATTCAAACTACAGTGACATTTATTCTGTATTGCATTGGAGAAAAAAAGGGCATTATACAAATCAGTGCCGAAAGACCAACATCAATGCCCAGGGAAGAGCCTACATGCTAAGGGATAGGAATGCTCATCAAGACCCGAACGTAGTTACGGGTATGTTTCTCCTAAACCAGCATTTAGCTAGAGTATTATTTGATTCCAGAGCCGATAAAAGCTTCATATCCACATCTCTTGCCTCTATGCTAAATATCCCACCTATTACAATAGATACCTTTTACGATATCAAAATGGCTGACAAAAACCTAGTAAGCACAAACACCGTTATCTAGGGTTGCACCCTAACCTTGCTAAATTAATCTTTCAAAATCAATCTCATGCCGATTAAACTCGGTAGTTTTGATGTTGTCATCGGTATGGACTGGTTGTCTAAGTATCATGCCAAAATTCTCTGTGATGAGAAAGTCGTTCACATTCCTATTATACAAATGAAATTATATCATCGAGGATGACCGATGTACGAACCCGATTAAAAGTCATATCTTGTATAAAAACCGAATGATACATATCCCGAGGTTGTCAAGTTTTCATGATCCAAGTAACGGAAAAGAAGAAGTCAGACGAGAAGAGATTAGAAGATATTTTCGTAGTTAGAGAATTCCCAGAAGTTTTTCCTGAAGATCTACATGGCCTCCCTCCCATTCGCCAAGTAGAATTCCAAATCGATCTAATTCTCGGAGCAACACCTGCAGCCTGCGCACCTTATAGATTAGCTCCTTCAGAAATGCAGGAACTATCTAATCAACTTCAAGAATTGTCAAACCGAGGTTTTATACGACCAAGTAATTCACCCTGGGGAGCTCCTGTCTTATTTGTTAAAATGAAAGACGGATCTTTCAGAATGTGTATCGATTACCGGGAGTTGAATAAAAACTTATGTATGAATCGTTTCCTTACACAGAATCGATGACTTATTCGACCAACTTCAAGGTTCAAGTGTCTACTCAAAAATCGACCTAAGATCATGTTATCATCAACTGAGAGTGAGGGATGAAGATATTCCTAAGATTGCTTTCAAAACAAGATACGGACACTATGAATTTCAAGTTATGCCATTTGGTTTAACTAACACACCTGCTGTATTCATGGATCTCATGAATCGTGTGTGTAAACAATACCTAGATAAATTTGTGATAGTATTCATCGATGGATATTATCTTACTACTCCTCGTTATATGAAGAACACGTAACATCATCTGGTGAATAATGCTTGATTTACTCAAAAGAGGAAACTATATGCGAAGTTTCTCCAAGTTTGATGGTTCTGGATCCGCATGGTGCAATTCTTGGTCACTTATGGGATAGTCAAGGAATTCATGTTGACCCACCCAAGATTGAAGCAGTTAATAACTGGGCATCTCCCACTACACCTACGGAAGTTTGTCAATTCTTAGGACTCGACGGATATTACCGAAGATTCATCCAAGGTTTCTTAAAAATTGCAAAGCCTTTGACTAAATTAACCCAGAAAAACAAGAAGTATATCTGGGAAAAAGATCAAGAGACGCATTCAAATTGCTAAAACAAAAACTTTATGAAGCTCCATCTTAGCATTACCAGAAGGAAACGATGACTTTGTCGTTTACTGAAGAAAATATATGGTTTGAATGCTACGATTAAAGATGTCTTATTTATGAATTTTAAGACACAACTACCGATCAACTTAACGTTTTTCAGTAACGGAAGGTGAATTATTCATTCTTTATGAAGATTATTATAAATTGATTGCTGATTATTGATGATTTTGTTAGTAAACTATATTATACAATCTTATTTAACGCTCTTGTTAGGCACACTCAAGAACTAAAGTACTCGTAGAATCGCCAAACGTTTTATTTTATCTTTCTCTTTTGACATAAGTGATTATATTGAATTAAATCTCAAACAGATTTTGTGGAACTACAACTAGGGAGGTAAAGTATACATGGTAGAACCAAATGTATTTGTAAAATCTGGAATTCTGGGGGATAGGGAAGGGACCCAAGATGTGGATGTGAAAAGAGGTTATCAATGTTTGACCATTTGGGGTCCCTGGCCCTAGCCGTAGCCTGTACGTCTAAGCCTAGGCCTATTCAAGTATATATCCGAAACTTCCTCAAACTACTGTACAGTATTATTTTCCAGCTTTAATTTCATATTGTACGACAGTACAAGTTGGTTATTTACGATAAAGAAGAATGATTGGCATCACTAATATCATACCTGTTGTTATTATCCCCAAGAGAACTCGACTTCGAAGAGCTTGACAAAGGAGAAGAAGAACTAGACAGTAGGTTGTTATTAGGGATGGCAAAAAACCCGAACCCAATGAAGAAATTCGAAACTCAAAATTTTTGGGGCGGGGCGAGGCATGTTTATAGGGTTACGGGGCATTAACGGGGACGGGGCATAAGATCCCCAAACCCCCCCCCCCCCAAAAAATATATACATATAGAACTATTATATTCATATATTTTATGTAAGTATTTACGTAATAAAACTAATATTATTAAACTTTTATAGTTTTGTATCTTTGCAAGATTATAAGTTGTGATTGGAAAAACCTTTTTTTGTATAATGTTTTTAAAAGAAGTTTTGATTTTTTTAACGTGGTTATTATTATTTATATTTAATTTTTTGAAAACTTATAAAGGCTACTAATTAATAATATATTATTAGTGTTGTTGATTCTTCATATTATTGAATGTAATCACATTTGTAAAAATATGACATAAAAATAATAATAAACAGAGAACAACATGTATTTTGTGAAGCATTGCGCTCGTAAAGACATACCGATAAGATCTCCAACGGGGATTGGAGCGGGTTTGAGGGAGTATCTCACCTCAATGGAACGCCCCGATAAGATCCCCAATGGGGATCGGAACGGGTTTGGGAGGAGCTTTGCTAATCAGGTTTAAGGATGGAGGGTGGCCGCCCCGCTTCAAACCCGCCCCTTTACCATTCCTAGTTGTTGCTCGCCATTCAAGGCCAAAAACCAACTATAGTAATATATATTGTAACTTGATTATAACAGAGCTAAAGTAAACTCCCTAGATAATAGACCTATGTGCGTACTACACTTAACAATTTCCATTTTAGTAATCATTAGCAGCCTACACCTTTAACCCGTGTTAAAACCTCATACCGGGATCCATATTTATATCAAATAACTTTTTAGCAATACCCGCTATCATGTTAGCTTAAATCCTGACTCTATCGTGAGTCTCGTTAGCCATCTTTTCTTTTTCCAGGCCTCAGCAAATATCATATATCTCGCTTTAGTTATCGAAAAAACTTCCATGTGTTACTACATATCTATGTATCATCAAAATATCCATGATAATGATCGATCTTCTCAAGGCGTAGTCGAAATTCACAAAAACATGTACGTTTGTCTATAACCGCGAAAACCACAAAAGCATATGCTATGTTAGGTATCGAAACAAAACCACGAGTCAAGAACTATTCCAACAAGAAGTCGACAAAAGAGTTATGCTCCTTTAACGTCTAGTGTATAACAACCCGCAATTTTCATCAATGTAATATCCATCTATTAAAAATATATCACCTTCTTACAGGGAATTTTTTTTGCTTTATTTCATTATGCAACGTAACTTGCATCTCTATAGTAAACGAACTCACGCAACCTCTATCAATGCCATCTCTATGTTTACGTCATATGTCAAGTCTATATCCTAATATCATTTTTACTAAATACATTATCCATTTAACGTACTTTTCAAAACGTTATATCAAAACAAGCATTAAACGTTAACGTTTACATTAAAACTCTAATTATATGTAATGTATACATATAAAAATGAATGTGCAAACCTTCAAGCATGTGTACAAGTATACAATGCACAATATTTGAATTATATTTTCCTTCCAAATCAATGTACAAGTCTTAAACACACAATGTACAAGCTAATCGTGCCTAAAAACCTAATTAGATCATTTAAGCTCCTAAACCATGTTTAAACTTTACACCACTTTAACAGAAGGTACAAGTACTTAATGCATGACTTCTAAACCCTAAACCTAATTCCTAATTCATCCTAAACCCTAATCTAAAACCTTAAACCCTAAAAACAAAACCCTAATTTCACTTTCAACTAAAAACTAAACCTTAAACCTAAAACTAAGCCCTAAACCTTAATCCTAAGCCTTAATCTCAATCCTAACACTAATCCTAAACCTTAATCTACCCTTAATCCTAACCCTAATCCACAAATTAAAACCCTAACCTGAAATGAAATGAACCCGACACCCTTTTTCTTGCATTCTTACCCATTTTAAGCAACCAAGCAAGCACCTTAGCACCTCTATGACGTCACAAACAGCTAACCAAATAGCTTATAAGTACCTCCATCACCTCCTTGTAAGCTACTTGTGAACAAAACACCTCCTTGTCTTTCCTTGTTAGTCGTGGCCTCCAAACAACCATACCACATCATGTATCTAGTTTCTAGCTTATAAGACTCATAAACCGAAACATACACCACATTTTATTTCATCCCACACATCTCATCTCATCTCATACCCTCAAATGGAATTCTAATCCTTCCATAACAGCAATAGAAGATCAAGAGAAGTTCCTAAGCTCAGAATAGAAGCCAAGAAGCAAGAAAAACGAATCCTTAAAGTCGTTATTAGGCGTACGAACCCGAAAACCTCATTTTGACCCATTTTAGCTCAAGTAAGCCTAAGATCTTGTTCCATAAGCTTATATTTTGTACAATAATGTTCATAATACTTTTAAGATCATATATGAACTCATGTTTGAAGCTTTCAATCCTCAAACCCATGTGTTTTTGATAAAAACCCTAAAAACGACCCGTTTTGATTTTCTGGCTAACGGATCCTTTTTCTAAACTTTTGTTACGTCAAAACTTCTTATTTTAGCGTATACTAATAAGCTATAACCTGCAAATATCATTTAGAATCTTAAAATAACCTTGCATGACTTTTTGGACTTGTTTTGCAA
>BQNB010195951.1:0-10350 GCA_026074375.1 Tanacetum coccineum | reverse complement strand
TATTTTTCTACTGTCTCTTTCATTTGCCTCATGCTAAAGTTATATGTAAGATATTTGTTTACTCTTTTTTCATCTATATATACCGTAATATATAGCGTCACAAAAACGTGTTTTTTTTAAACGTGAGACATAGTATTTAAAAATACATTTGATGAAAATAATTAGAAATACTAAGGGGCACTCTATGAAAATTTCAAACAACTTTAAATGTTTGAATACCCCAAACATTGAATTTTTATATTATTTAGTTTTTCAAATTTTATATATGCACGCTTCTTAACTTATACAAACGTCATATAAAAGAAGTGTACCCAGGCAACGCACGAGTATTGCATTTGATAAGAGTTCAACATGCTTATCAAAATATTGTGTAATTTCAGCTTATTAAGGTTTTTTTTTACATTTTAGATGTTATATCAATTCCTAACTTTTAAATAACCGTCTACCCGTGCAACGCACGAGTATTGTTCTTGTTCTATTTGTTGGGAAAACACAATAGACATGATCAACGCAATCAAGGATCATACAAAGGAAAATAGGGTCATGTTCACGTCCAGAGGCAGATTTACGTTATAGCTTTGGGGTGGTAGTGCCCTCCATGTCTGGCCCATAAAGATGAGAGCTAAAGGGCGTTTGTTTACAGAATATTTTTGAATGAATTGTAATTTTTGAAATGAATTGTAATTTGATGTAATTGAAATTCAAATGGTTGGAATGTGTTGGAATTGTATTGTGTTTAATTGTAATTTATGAAATCTGTCGATGTGTTTTGTTGACTCGCAACGTAATGAAATTCAAATACATTTTTTTATTAAACTTAAAAAAAAATTAAAAACTAATAATTAAAAATAGATACAATAATAACTTAATATAAGATAATAGATAAATAGAAAAAAATAAACAATATTTATAAAAAAATTAATAATAATAATAAAAATTCTAAATAATATATAAAAACAAAAAAAAAATAAAAAAAAACATAATAATAGAAGTAATATATAATAAAAAATATACATGTATGGTAAATTGTTTGGGCTATCACTGTTTGATTGTAGCGTTACTGTTTTACTGTACAATGCCTTTTAGTATATAGATCAATAACAATTATAATATTAAAATAATAATAAATAATTAACAAATAATAATAATAATAATAATAACATTAATAAAGTAATAATAAATAATTCTAATAAATAATTAATAATAATAATAAATAATAATGTATAAATACTGAAATAAAGTATAAAATTCTGAATTACAACGTAATTTAAAACTTTCCATCCAACTTTCTATATAATCTGAATTCACTCCTTTGATGTAATTGTAATCACTATCGCAAACCAAACAACTTACGTAATGTAATCTGAATTACAATTATCTTCATTCTGCGAACCAAACAGCCTACGTAATATAATCTGAATTACAATTATCTCCCATTACGCTAGATTACAGCGAACCAAACAGGCCCTAAGTGTAAAAAAATTAGGTTTTTCTACTAAAGGCCCTCCACTCACAAATCAAATTGCCCCCAGCCCACTAAGCTCATATGTTAATTGATCTTTGTTTACACATTTGTTGGTACCGACGACAGGAACAGGCAATAAGTACGAACAAATTAACACAAATACACAATTGCATAACATCAACACATCACATTAGATACTGAACAATTAAACACAAAAACACAAAAGCAAAACATCAACACATCTCATTAAACTAAGTTGATAATTGTTTCTATTACAACCTCATCAGAGTCTCCCCATGAATGCATCTTTTGAGTGTCAATTTTAAAAATAAGTTCAAGTTTATATAATGATAACCCTAACCTTAATTTTTATTTTCCAAACTCTAAATTTGTTTTATAAATTAGAAACTTTGTCATTACTACTTTGTATTACTCTATTAAATAAAAATAAATTGAGTTTTTGATTTGGAAATTTCAATTTAGTTTTGATGGGCTGAATGGAGATTTCAGTAGCCATTCGAAAGGCTTTGTGATGGCAAAGTTTTTTATGGCAAAGTCTTGTATGCTTTTTTTGATTTCATTTAATATGTGGAATTTTTATTGCAGTATTTTTTATGGCAAAGTTTTCTGTTGTAGTGTAACCGCAACTCGGTAAGTGTGTAACAACGAGTTTGCCTGCCGTGCTTCGCTGCGGGATGTTTGGCTGGCGGCGGTTTTGGTTACCTGTGTTATGTATGTTCGAATTGATGTGATGAATGACTTAATTGTTGACAAAAGTCGCCAAGCAAAATATATGTAAATGAAGCCTAAGATAAAACCAACAATCTTCGCTCCTGTCAATACGTGTTTTGCCAATATTCTTTTTTGTTGCTACATATTTCTTCATCGACATGAGCGTTTGCCTCTATCCGTCCAAGAACAAAGTCCACTATTGCGCTCCAAGTCTGCACAACAAAGGGGCCCAACTCGACTCAAACCTCTTTCATTTGATGCTTAACGTTTACCAACTCTGTCCCATTACCCAACCTATTAGAAGCCATAAAAGTATCTGATATAGATTATAACCGCTTATTTTAACGATAATCAGCTTTGCAGTATTTGAGCCTACATATTTCTTTGTAATACAGGAACATAGAGTTTGGGCTCGTGACTTAAGCCAGCGTATCCAAACTGATTCAAACTTTTAATCTGAAATATCATATTTTCTCATAATAATATCACTTTTGTGACATAACTCAGAAACTACTTATCTACCAAGAAAATTAGACCGAAAGACTTACATTTGCCCAGAACTCGTGGAAAAGAACCTACATGTAATCTGAAGGTGTGAGTTAGCCAATCTTGATCCAACCGAGTGAGCAGATAACAACCTACGTATTTTTAAGTAGTAACTTCTCAACTGCTTGAAAAAGTGATAGCAGGTAGGAAAGTGTTGTTGCTAAAAAACTATAAAACAAAGCGTAAACTAAGGCAGAGCAATGGCATGTACATGTTATTACTTATTAGATTGTCCTACTGCTTAGTTTTGAGGAGCTACCCAGGTTTGACTATGTAATGCATCTAAAAAAGGTAACTATATATCAAAACTTTAAAAGTGAGCTTAAAGAAAAACAATCATGGCGACCTATGTTTGACATAAAACGGATGGGAGAGATAACTTAATCCTCAGAACTTGTTTTAAGAATATACAGGGACTCATAACGAAGAGATACAACAATAATAATAATGGCTAATTATCATCAATTATTTATTAGTAAAATAAGTTTCAGATCATGTTATATAAAGAATGATATGTAAATGTTTCTTATTGTTATGGTAACATGCTGCTAAGTATATATTAAAATAGAGTACTAAGATATCACATGAATGTAGGCTGATCTCAAACTAAATACATACGTAAACATGGATATGCATGAAACAGTTCTTTTTATGTATATAATATATATAAAACTGGACATAAATTAGTGTAGAACTTAAACATGGTAAATTGTTAGTTATATTAAGTTGAATGAATCGTTGCTTTCGAAACTGTTTTGTTGAGAAACTGGTTTTTCGTTATAAATATGTTTTGGCCTTACTATGAATGGCCTCAGCATCGCATCATATACAAACCTTGTACTTTGCAATCAAACATAACTTCCTTTTATAGCAACGAAAAAGGATATGAAAGAAATAATATTGTTTACCTTAGTTTTAGGATACCATAAATAGAGATAATAAGGGTCAGCTTTAACTCTCCCATCCATTGGCACCCTATAAAATGGATACCACTTTTTAGTTCAGAATAATGACATAAATATATTCTTCATTTGTTTGTGAATATGATTGTACTGATAAATATACATACCATGAAATGAATATATCGTCAACTCTTTGAGATCAAAAGCTTGACACGCTCAATTGGGGCAACAGCCGTCTTTGACACAGCAGCAGAAACTCCTCCCATAAGAAAGTCAATAGCAAAACCTTGAAATCCTTTCTCAGCTGGTGCTTCAACGCAGATGGGTGAGACCTTTGGGACAATCATGGAAAGATAAGCTGATTGTTGGGTTGGGTATTGGAATGCAGCGTGTGAGTAGTTTCCGTAATGGAAACGCCTTTGGTAAGGTTGTGGCTGTTAGACACCTTGTGTCATGGTGGATCCAAAAAGACCAAGCTTCTGAGAAACACTTGGAAGTGAACGATCAGTTGTCATGGCTACAAAAACAAACATATGTAAGATTAGAAAATGCACCATAAAGTTAATGAAAGCTGGCGTATAGATCACCCATTTAAATATTAACCACTTAGAAACAAACATCATACTACCAGAAACAAACAAACACTAACAAATAGACAAACCACTCATACATTGTAAATGCGGTAGAACTGTGAAAAATCCCTAAAGTCCATGGTGGTATTACTTTTCAAAAGTATGGAAAATGTATGACAATTATATCCTTTTAAACCCCTTTTTCATTCAAAAGTATGGAAAACGTACGACAATTATATCCTTTTAAACCCATTTTTCATTCAAAGGTAACACATTAATCAAAATACACTGTACCAAGGTATCGATAACATTTCATTAACTCATGACAGCAAATGTATACATAGACCAATGATTATGGACTAAACTATGGAGTATAATAATTGTCTATTAAATGTAATAATATGGATGAAACGAATAACAAATTGTAAAGTTTGACAATCAATATGTTATAGTACAAAACAGCATGGTCAACAAAGTAAACTTTATTAATAAACTCATCCAAAATTGATATACCAAATCAGTTTCTAAATCAATCATTTGCGTTTCAAAACAACACTTTAATAAGGGTGAGCTATATGTATCAATTTCGTCAACAGCGATTGAACAGAATGTCAAAATTGTATCTAGCAGGAATCGAACGAAGAAGAAAACAAAAGGGGAAATTTGTCCTATAGTCACAAAAATCACCATGAGAAGAATAAATCACAAACGATAAATCGGCGTTTGTTAGAAGAAAGTCTACCCAAATTTACACCACATTATGAACTTTGGGGGAGTTTGTGATTGCTTGTTAGAACGGACCATGTTTCTGAAATTATTTCACTAAAGGATTTGGAACAGTAGGAAACTTATTTCACTAAAGCTGCTTCTCCATGTGTCCACTGGTAAGCTAGTAGATAAATTTCATTACTATGTCTATGTATATTAGATATCAGATAATTTTAAAACCATTAATTCTGTCCCAAACTTGCAAACGACCCCAAGTTCTTTTACCCTATTCAGAAAGGGTGATATATGTTATTAAAGTCATTAGTGATGTACGGTAAAAGAAACCTCAATAACTTACGATTCCAAATATCTATGTGAATGTAGCAACGAAAACGTTCACGCCAACCAAACAACGTTCCAACAGCAACGAAAGGCGAAAACAGTTTTCTTAATTTTCAAGTCAATATATATGTACCTTGGTGTAGAATCTAGGTTCACGGTAGTGTGTCGGGTTGTGCTTTCATTTATGGTCTCTAGATTGGTGGAAGCATGACTCTCTGAAGAAAATACACCCCCAACCTTCACCCATTTCAGAAGCCTTTCAGCAATATATTCGACATGTAACCACAAATGAATAACTTAGCCCTTTGGTAGTCGAACTGAAACATAGTATGTAAATATATACTCATTCAATCACAATACCAAACTGTCAACTCATATATTCTTTACCAAACATCAATTAAACATTGTTTATCTTCATGTAATGTTGTGCTTTGTAAAAAGTTAAATATCGACAAATCTAGACGCAATTTAACACACAAACCCATATTTCAAGATAACAATTTCAGATAGATAGGTTGATTCATATTCTGTATTGAAATTCCTAGTTTTGCTTAGTGAAATAAATATGTTTATGTTAAATTACAAAGTTTAATGTATAAAGCTCACCTCTTTATCAGAAAGACACATCAACAGCCAGTTTGAAAAAATCAAATCTATTGATTCATCTGGAAAGTTGAGGTCTGGCGAAGTAACATTAGCACACAAAAATTCGACATTTTTAAGTGCCCGTTGTTGCTCTCATTCTGCAAGAACAATAATTATATATGACATGACAATAAAGAAACTGTATCATAGATGTAACTTCTTTGGCAAGGTAAACGAATACCCTTTTTACCACATTTTCAATGAAATCAAGGGCTATGACCTTTCCCGCCTTCTTGGCTAGTTCACCAGTAAGACGACCAATACCAGCTCCTAGATCCAGGACAATTTTCCCTTCATAAGATGGGAGTAATGACAGTACCTAACAAAAGAGTAGCCATGAGACACATATCTAAAAACTAAGAGAGCGTTTGGATGTGTTATGGAACTGATTATTTCACCCTCGTGGCTTGAAGTTGCTATAATCAGATTTTAGTATTTGGATAAGCATATCACATTCTCATTACGTTGGGTCATATTTATGTCAATGCGTGGATTTAGTTACAGGATTTAGGGGTGTTTGGATGTGCATTCTGAAACTGATTACACGCAGGCCATCACTTGACTAAACTGATTACACCCATGGCCTGCAAACTTCGTATACCAATTAACATTAATAATTTAGTCAAGTGCATTGTTGTATTAAATATTTAAGGCATATAAAGTGATATGTGTTAATAGAGTTTGTTGACATTTGATAATACCAAAGTGTAGTGTCTGATTTTTACTAGAGTCACTTAAACATGTTTTTACCTCTAAAAATTCAAATAAGCAATTCAATCAGTGACATAAGTGAATTCACTTACGTCTAACAAAATAGAAATCATCACCAAGTTGGGTTGTGTTTTATTGACAATGGGTAAGAAACTAGATTTTAAATGGAAGACAACATACCAGTTCATCAAAAATTTCTGGGTCACATATAAATGATTATCTACTTTTGGTTGTTGTTCTAATCACATAATCATATCAAAATTTTTATAAAAAATTAATCATAACTTCAGTAAGCATAACATCAGTAAGCAGCAGCACATATAAATGATTATCTACTTTTAGTTGTTGTTCTAATCACATAATCGCTTCAAAAACACATGTCGTACGGCTGCTCAGCTAACGATAAGGTTTCTTAATTAAACAGCTTATTATGTTTTTATACAGTATATAAGAATGTTGGGAAGGTTTGAACTACTTACCAAAATTCTTTAGTCCATATCTTAATTTCTTATTCGAAACTTTTCACCCTGGAAAGCATCACACGGCCCCCACTCCTGTCAAGGTTTAAGGTTTACATTGGAGCGAAGGTTCGATGGTGAAGCTAATCCTTCAGATGAAGTTGACAAAGCTGAAGAGAAAAAAAAAAACGTTTCAGTTCTCGACTAAAATATCTGAACAAACAGTATGCAAATATTGTATTAAGCATGTTATCTTAAGATGTAGCTCATCGGGTAGTAATTACCTGACGAATCACCTCCGTCAGCAGAGCATTTGTGTTCCACAGCCGTATTGCGCAGTTCTTTGTCAACCTTGCATTTTTCAATACCCAAAGGAAAAGGCTGGCAGTGAAGAGTAGAATGTACAGTGTGGATCACCGACCGTTATCATCTACTCACCTCTCTATCCCAGCCATCACAACACACACACATGCCCACATATCTCACCCGTGGTAAATGAGCCTCACATAGGTAAACAATCGAAGAATACATTCACAATAGCCGTTTTCTAGTATAGGCTCAGATAGGGTAACATTTAAGAAAAAGAGGATACACCCGACATGGCTGCAACCCTGAGAGGTTGCCCCGCCAAGATACGGGTAATCTCAGCTTTAACCGGACCCGTTCAAACTCATCACAGCCTTAAAACAATCTTAGGAGATTCAAAGTAATAGTTTTGCTAATAAAATAAATCAATCAATGAGTCACAAACAAATCCAGTAATTGTAAATGAACAAAATTAATGAAGATCGGGTCGATGGAGCAAAATAGGAGAGAGAGGAGAACGGGTCA
Organism: Tanacetum coccineum; assembly: GCA_026074375.1. NCBI lineage: Eukaryota > Viridiplantae > Streptophyta > Magnoliopsida > Asterales > Asteraceae > Tanacetum > Tanacetum coccineum. The sequence continues at coordinate 2,438 of BQNB010195951.1, read as the reverse complement.
CATTAAATATATAACCCGTGGGTCTCGGATCGGTTTGGGCCGGACGGGTCATGATAAATGCTCTTACCTAAGCAGTCCCACCTTTTGTAAGGTTTTATAATACACGTAACATATAAGCATATCTGAAATGATACTCTAAAATGAGTTTTATTAAATTATGGGTATGGGTGGGTATGGATCGGGTCACAACATTAAATGTCACCCGGTATGGATCGGGTCAGTGGGTTAAAAAGAATTAATGGCACCCGATGTTTCCTTGGTCACGATAAATGCTCTTACCTGAGCAGTCCCACCTTTTGTAAGGTTTTATAATACACGTAACATATAAGCATATCTGAAATGATACTCTAAAACAAAAGACCATATCCGTATAATGCAGTCACATTTATAGTTCCTTCTGGTATCACAGAACGCGACAAAACAACCACAAATGCATACAGCACGCTCGTGGTGCTGCCCCGCCTGCCTGAATATTTTGCGGCTTATGAGCCTTTCGCCATCGTCACACACCCGTCACTATTGTCGCACGTCATGATTAGCGGCAACGAAAGGAATAGTGGCATCGAAAAAGCATGTGCCGACAGTGTATTTGAAAGTACTAATCCATAATCACGAATCAGGATCACATTTTCATGCAGAACAAAACATACCCATATGTTTGGATCAAATTTACAGGTGTGTAACCGGATAAAGGGCGAACCTGCCATGGCTGCAAACACAAATCTGGTCATGATGCCCCGCCAAGATACGGGCCGCTTTCACCCATCAAGTTCTAGCAACACAAAAGCCTCATAATCTTGATCACCTACAAAAAAGTGACCATTTCTTATAAATAATCTATAAGATGAACAAACCAACCCCATAAGATAATTGATAAAAAACCCCAAATTATGTAAAACCCTAATTTAAAGATTCATTTTTTATACATACATAACCAAAGCAAAACACCTAACCATTCCTTATTCCAACAATGAAGATTTGGACCGTGCTCACCCCTAATTTAGTTTGTGGATTTTTGGCTGGAAATATGGAAGCATATTATAAAAGAAAAACGGCATATACATCAACATCGAATGATGTTGGTGGAGAAACTACGACTACAAGTGAAAAGCGTACTAGACACTCTATTAATGTGATTGACTTGGATGATCTTCCTTGGGATCCTATTGATAGACCAAGAATTTTACAATACATCAAAGAGATTATATAAGCCGAAAGTATTGGGCTCGTAAACCTTGTCAACCCGGTGGCCACGATTTTAAAAGAACAATAAACGGAACAAATCAAGGCGTTGTATTCCGAGTTGGTTTGATCTATATGGTAATTGGTTAGAGTATAGTGTAAAAGTGGAGAAAGCGTTTTGCTTATGTTGATACTTATTTAGAGATGATATCAAGCACAAAGGTGGGAATGAGGCATTCATAATAGAAGGTTTTAATGGGTGGAACAAAACAGAAAGGTTTATTCGTCAAGTGTGTGATTCCTACAGTTTCCATAATCGAGCATTAAAAAATGTGAATCGCTAATGAGTCAAGACCATCAGTCATTGTTGTATTTAATAGGTGAAGTGAACAAGAGATGAAGGATTATCGTATCTGATTGCATGTTTCCGTTATTTTTACTAGGTATTGCTTGAACGGTGAATTGTCATTTCATGGCCATGATGAAAAGGTAACTTCTCTTTATAGAGAAAACTATTTGGAATTAATAAAATTAATCAGAAATATAGATAAGATTATCGGTGTGGTGTTAAAACGAGCTCCAAAGAATTGTCAACTATTTTCTCCAAAAATTCAAAAACAGATTGCTACTTGCTTTGAAGAAGAAGTACTTGAAAGCATTTTTAAAGAAATTGGTGATGACGTATTTGCATAAAAAATGGTAATTGTTTTCTGACACGGTAATAAAAATGGACTAGTAAAAGAGAGCTTAGTTGGAATGATTAAGGTGCAAGAGACATCTTCTTCATATCTTAAATCTTCCATTGATACCTTTTTTGCTAAAAATCATTTATGCCTAAAATAACTTACAGGTCAAGTTTATGATGGAGCTACCAATATGCGTGGTGAATTCAATGGTTTAAAGGCTAAAATATTTGAATAAAATAGCTCGGCATATTTCATACATTGTTTTGCTCACCAACTTTTATTAGTAGTTGTTGTCGTGGAAAGAAAACACATGGGTGTTGTTGACTTCTTTGATAAGTTATCCCTTACGACAAACGTTGTTTGTGCTTCTTGCAAAAGAAAATATATATTATAGGAAGGTGAAAATTTGAGAGTGGAAAAAGCAATTGGTAATGGTGAAGTAGAAAGAGGGAATGGTAAAAACCAAGAGCTTTCTCTTATACGAGTCGTAGATACACGATGTAATTCTCACTACAAAACAATTTTGCGTTTGATTGATATGCTTCCATCTGTTATAAAGGTTCTTGAATA
>BQNB010195949.1:0-11327 GCA_026074375.1 Tanacetum coccineum | reverse complement strand
GTTTTACTTTAATAGAAAAACACTTTCTCTCTCTAGATAAACTAGCCAAATCCAAGAATCGACCCCATGTTATGATATAGGAAATACCACAATGACCCCCTCTTAAGGTTTCTCAATATGATACAGAAGCGTGCGACTTCTTGCGTACCCATACTTTCCTATTCCGGAAATTTCTGAATCCTTTCTTATGATGGGTTGGTATAAGCCGTTATTATACACTGGATGAGAACTGCTATCCAACGTTTTGGGACGGTGAAGAGGGTGGGTATATTTTGCTTTGTATCCTAGATCTTATTGTGTTGCTATTATTCCTGACGTTTATCTTTTACTATGTTTGCAGAGATAGATTTGTTTGCGTTTATCCGCCACTCTGATCCCACTAAATACGGATAGGGGAGAGTAATCTTATAGAGAAAGAGGTTAAGCTGTTGAAGATGACTGAAGGTCATACTGTTTCATTGGATCCTCCCATTACTGCTGCCTCGGGGGATAGCGGTGATACCATCGATAAGTTGTTTGACAAGGGGGGTGATGCTGGTTAGGAGCATTTTTTCGAAAGGGATGATGTTGTTTTGGAGGAAACTATTGCAAAGGATGTTTCAGAGGTTGCTGTTGAGAAAACCAAGAAGTCTAAGCGGAAGAGGAAAACAGTTAGGGATGCTACCACCTTTCCTCCCAAGAAGCTAAGGGAGGACTATCATGCTGCAGCTTCCAATACCGGGGGGAAGTCTCTTGCCGCTATCCGTGACTTGGTTCCAGATGGTTCTAGTGTCCCGAGCGGGGTCACGAAACCTCCTACTGTTGTTTATGTGCTACCTACACTGGACGATGGGCCAACAGATTTAATGTCCGGGCTTAATTTGCGGACTTGTCCTCCTTCTCTGAGGTATGTTGTATCTTCAGACGATTCTCATCATTCAGGTTCATGTTCTAAAGTTAAATATTTTGCCAGATCTCCTGCTACGGATGTGCTTGTGACGACTGTTGCTGTTACCACCACCGTTACTGCGGATGTTTCTGTTGTTCCGCCTCCCAAGGTTAGGGTTGTGTTTAAAAATCTTGAGACTTTTGGGGATTCTACCTCTGCTGGCGGGGCCAATGCGGATGCTGCTGGTACTTCAAAGTTGAATGAGCCTGCGGATTCATCGGACTCCTTTTATGTCCCTAAGTGGAACGTGACAAATGATTCCGTTTTGGACGATCCGTATGTGTGTCGCGATTTGACGGTTCGTCTTGCTCTGCCAGCTCTTTTTTCGTAGTTGCGTGCCATGGACTATGATCAACTATACTTTGAGTTCAATGTTAGGGCAGCGCGGCAGGTTTGACTTGAGGCGGAGGTGAGGATGCGAGCGGAGCACACTTTGGAGCAAAAAGATAGACTTGAAGACAAGTGCTTTGAACAAGCCGCCCTTCTGTCAGAGAGAGACACAGAGATTGTTCATCTGAAATCTTTGTTGTCTTTGAAAAAGGCTGAGGCCGTAGAGGCTATCCGCCTCCGCAGTCAAATATCTGTTATAGAAGCTGTCGATGTGGCTAAAGGTGATGAATTGAGGGATCTGAAGGATAGGAACTTTGTACTTGAAGGAGAGAAAGATGCTTTGTTTGATAAAGTTAAGAATCGTGAGTCTGAAGCTGCTTTGAAGGAGACTGAGGTGTTGTCTCTTGCTGCTCAAGTTGCTCAGCTTACCTCTGACTTGTCCGGCTTTCAGCTGTCACACAATGAGTTAAGCTCTAAGGTGGTTTCCCTAGAATCCGAGAGGGATAGTCTTGTTGCTCAGGTATCCGCAGATTTCTTTTTATCTTCCATTATATTTTGGTTCTATTTTTGTGACTAACACTTATTCTCCTTTTTTGTTTTACTTTTTCGTACAAATCTTCGTTGGAGTCCGCGTTTGAGCTTTTTAGCGAGCGTATAGAGGCCACACTGGATGAGCAGGCAAAGATTCTGGGTAACAGGGTTGCGAAATTAGATGCCTAGCTTTTAGAGATGACTGCTCACCTTGATGAAGAGTTTTATCCTCACTTCTTGACTGCCATATCTGGACGACGGTGGATCTTAACTTACAGGCTCAAACTCGTCATTCACAAGTGCTTACAATCTCTTGAGTATTGTCATGCTTTGGGGCTGGCCATTGGTTGTGCAGTTAACAAAGGTATTCAGGATGGCCTGAGGGCAGGGATTGATCATGGGAAAGCTGGGATGGATCTATCCGTAATCGAAGCTTATGATCCTTTCGCGGAGGCTAAATATGTTAAAGCCATAAATGCTCTTGGTACCGTTGATTTCTCTCTGCTTTCTGAGTTAAACTCCAAGAAGGATGCAAGAATTGTTAATCTCATGGATTCCCTACGTTTGGAGAGACCTTTAGCTGAGATCCCCGGAGTAGAAGATCTACAACCACCCCTAGAACAACTCAGACTCCCAATTCATAGGCCAAAAGACAACGTAGTCCTTGGCGAAACCTCCCTATCCTTATCTCTTCAAGTTGTTCATTCTCGAGTTCAAAGGGTAAAGGGAGAGATTATGGAGAAACATTTGTCACTTACGGATGTTATGGTCCTCTTGCTGAGCCTTTGCCTTATTAGAGTTTAATTGGTGAGGCTAGTACTTCTGCTGGTCCTTCTACCGCTGAACCTGTTACTGCCCTTTATACTACCTTTGCGTCTTCCAAAGCTGTTCCTCCTCTTTTAATCTCCAATGACCAAACTTTGGATACGGAACCAAATGATACAGACCCTCCTGCCATGATCGTCGAGAAAGAAGAGTCGGCCACTTCTCCGGAGTAGTTGGGTCTACCACTGTGACCAAGCCTCCCACTGCTGGGTATACCCTGAGTTCCTATCTCCTCTTTTTTTCTTCTTCTTTCCGTGGCCGTATATGGCCTTTTTGTGGTGGTATTTGTACTTTAAACATTTTTTACGTTAGGTTACGTTTGTGACCGCTGGTTGGACAACGGTGTCTCTACTATTAACACTTTAAGAATTTTATGTTTTGCTAATGTGTTTTGGTTGCTATCATTTAATATCACTCTTATACGTTTGTGACGATAGACTTAGCAAAATGTTTGTCGGTCATTTTCCTAGCACTGGGTTTGCAATATCTCTTATGTACTTGAGTTGATTGTTAGGTTACTCATCTTTTTGTTATACAGAATAACGTTTGTTGGGTCATGCCTTCTTGCGTGCGCGTCTTACCAATTCATGTAATATTCAATTAACTTTTCAAGGTAAAAAGTAAAAATAAAAATAAAAAAATTAAATTAAAACTTGTGAAGGTAGCTAGGCTTCACTTTTTATTCATTGAAACTTAAAGACATTACAATAGAAAAAATTCAGGCCATGCCCTCTCCGCCGCTTATCTTGCGTGGGAGAGGTGCTTACATTTCATGCACATAGCATTTCTTAAGGTTGCAAACGTTCCATGTTTACGGCAGAATGCTCCCATTGTGGTCTCTAAGCTTGTATGCTCCCTTTCCTAATGCTTTCGTGACCTCATATGGTCCTTCCCACTTGGGTCCGAGCTTGCCTCCATCTTCCACATGGCTTGCCTCATTGCTCCGGTAGACGAGGTCTCCCGGCTTGAAACTTGTGTTGCGAACCCTAGCATTATAGTATTTTTCCATCATAGCTTTGCTCTTTGCTTCCTGAATTGCTGCCTGCTCTCTTTTCTCTTCCAAAAGGTCTAAGTTAATTTCCATGGCTTCATCGTTTTTTATCATATCAACTTCCGCAGTTCTCAAGGATGGCATGCCGATCTCTACTAGGATCTCTGCTTCCGTTTCATACGTCAGCGAGAATGGCATTTCTCCATTACTTGATTTGATCATAGTACGATGTGCCCATAAGACATGTGATATTTCTTCCAGCCAATTTTTGCTTTTTTCATCCAACCGTGCCTTGATTCATTCACCTAAACTCCTGTTTTCCCTTTCTACCAAGTCGTTGGCTTGCGGATGCTTAACAGAGGCGAAGCATTAGCGAATACATAGCTTTTTGCACCAGTCTTTAAATGGGTTATCCCTAAACTATTTTACATTGTCAGATATTATTTCTCCTTGTATACCAAATCTGCACATGTTGTCCCACATAAAGTTCTTAACTTGGGCTCCCGTTATAGTCGTCATAGGTTTTGCTTCTATCCATGTGGTGAAGTAATCAATTGCCACTATCAAGAACTTGACTTTACCGAGACCCTTCGGGAAGGGTTCGGCTATGTCAATCCCCCAATTATAAAATGGCCATGGAGATGTGATGGGTGTTAGCTTCTGCTGTGGGTTCCTTGGCACGGGGCAGTGAACCTGGCAGCTATTGCATTCCTTTATCAATTTCCTAGCGTCTGTGTGCATAGTTGGCCAGTTATACCCTGATCTTAAAGCTTTTACCACCACGGATCTTGGACCGGCGTGCATGCTACATGACCCCTCATGGATTTCTCTTAAAATGTAGTTTGCCTATAACAGACCAACATATCACAACCATGGCCCGATAAAGGATCTTTTGTACTGTATTCCGTTTGTCAAGACATATCTAACTGCCTTGCGGTGCATGGCTCTTGCCTTTCTCTTTTCTTCTGGAAGAATTTCATTCGTGAGGTACTCGTATATTGGAGTCATCCAAGTGTGTCCTTCCTCTTCTACTACCACTAGTACTTCCTTTTCTTCGTTTGATTTTTATTTGAGTTCTTCTACAAATACTTGTTTGCTTAGGTGGGCGAAGCTGGTGGATGCCATCTTGCTTAGTGCGTTTTCTTTTTTTCTCTCTCTCCTCTAGGTACTTGTTTGATAGAGAATTCATTGAAAGTGCTGGTAAGGGCTTTAACCTTTTCCAAGTATCTGATCATGCCTGGCTCCTTTGCTATGTAAGTTCCATTTACTTGATTAGCAACAAGCCGTGAATCCACATTTGCTTGAAGATTTTTTACACCCATTTGTTCTACTATTCGGAGGCCGGCTATCAAAGCTTCATATTATACTTCGTTGTTGGTAGCGTCGAACCTAAACCTTAGATCATATGTAAATTCTACTCCTTCTGGATTTGTAATTATTAGGCCAGCTCCGGAACCATCTATGCATGATGATCCGTCCGTGGACAGTATCCATGGATCCGAAAGTGCTTCTTCGTCCTCCATGGGTGTATCCTGAGGGTCATCTTCCGGATGCTCCATAATAAAATCCGCTAGAATTTGTCCTTTGACTGATGTTCTCGGTCAATAATGAATGTCATGTTCTTCTAGCTCAAAACTCCATTTGAGCAGTCTTCCTGTAACTTCCGGATTAGATAGTATCTGCTTTATTGGTTGGTCCGTGATCACAATGATTATATGTGCCTGGAAATATCTTTTCATCCACTTGCTAGCGCTTACTAGGGCAAGTATCAGCTTTTCCATCGGGGTGTAATTGATTTCTGGGCCCTGTAACGCAGGACTGATAAAGTAGATGGGCATTTGTTTCCTGTTCCTTTCCGTCATTAGGACTGCACTGATGGCTTCTTTTGCAGCCGCCAGGTAGACGATTAATTCTTCTTTCTCTTTTGGTGAGGTTAACATAGGCAATTCCGCTATCAATTTTTTCATTTGTTTGAATGTCGTCTCCGCTTCCGCAGTCCATTGGAAGTCACTTTTCTTTGTGCATTTCTTTAGAGTTTTGAAGAATGGCAATGATTTTTCGGCTGATTTAGACAAAAATATGTTGAGGCTTGCCAGTTTCCCATTTAGCTTTTGCACGTCCTTCAAACACTTTGGGGACGGCAAACTGAGAACCACTTCTACTTTATCCGGACATACTTTTAATCCATCGGCATTCACTTTGTACCCCAGAAACGTGCCTTCTCTCATCCCAAAGGTGCATTTTTTTGGGATTTAACTTCATATTTATTTCCCTAAGGGTTTTTGAACGTTTCCTCAATGTCTCTGATTACTTCTTGCTCCGTGCAACTTTTAATGACTAAGTCGTCCATATATACTTCCAAGTTCCGGCCGATTTGTTTTTGGAAGGCTTTACCTACCAGACGTTGATAAGTTGCTCCATCATTTTTTTAATCCGAACGACATTTTTGAGTAACAGAATATTCCTTGGCTTGTGATGAATGCTGTCTTTTCCTCATCCTCTTTTGCCATTTTTATTTGATTATATCCTTTGTACGCATCCAGGAAACTTTCGAAAGGGTACCCACAGAGGGATTCTACCTTCCAGTCTATTTCCGGTAGCGAATAACCATCTTTGGCGCATGCTTTGTTTAAGTCCTTGAAATCCACAAACGTTCTCCAGCTGCCGTCATGCTTTTTTTCCATTACTGGGTTCGACAGCCAACTGTGATAATGAACTTCTTTCATGATGCCAGCGTCCACCAGTTTTTCCACTTCTTTGTAAATCGCATTATTTCTCTCAGGTGCCTGTCCCCTTTTCTTTTGTCTAACGGGTAGACATCCTTCATGAATATTTAGCCTATGTTCCGCTATGTGACGCGGAACTTTAGTCATATCTGATGGCCTCCAGGCGAATATATCAAGGTTGCGCCTTAGCAGACCGCACAGCTCCTTCCGCCCTTCTTCTGTTAGGGTAGAGCCTATTGCTATAGTTTGTTCCGGATACACTAGATGAATTGCTACCTGAATTTTTTCTTCTGTGACTTGGTTAATTACAGGTTGCGGCACTCCTGGTCCTGAAACCATCGTGCATTCTAATGGGATGATCCTGCTGCTCCGTAATGTGATCGTTCCACCTGTCACTGGGAATTTTAGCATTCCGTGGGCTGTAGACGGGACTGCCTTGATTCTCCTTACTCCTGGTCTTCCTATGATTCCGTTGTATGGGGATGGTGACCTTACAACCATGAAATTCATCCATGCGGACGTTGAATGTTCTTCATTACATATCTTCACAAGTAGCGATATTTTCCCTAGCGGCCATATTATCTCTTCACTAAATCCAACGAGTGGTGTGGTTGCGGGAACCATTTGGCTTTTGACCTCTGGGCAGAATCTATTGAAGCAATGTTCATACAGGATTTCTGAAGAGGAGCCTCCGTCCACATACATGCGGTGAACAAATTGTCCTCCCATATCAGCCTCAATAATCATGGGACCCTTTGTCCTATATTCCTCCCCTAAGGGCGGAAAAGAGATTACTGAATCCGGAGAGAAAGTTTGGGTAATCCTTTGTTTGGCTACCCTCTGCCATGGTTGTACCATTAGTATTGCCAGCGGTTTTTCCTTTCCTGAGGTTTCCCTCTTTTTTGCTGCCTTTGCCTGGTCTTTTCCATTGCTCTGCTTTAATTCTTTGATTAAATGTGACAGCTTTCCTGCTTTAAGCATTTCCTCAATTTGCCTTTTTAGGTGCATGCATTCATCAGTGGTATGCCCTACTTCCCCATGAAACTCGCAGAATTTACTAGCGTTTCTTTTTTCTACCGAGGTTGTCATGGCGGAGGAGGTTTAAACTTCCCTTTGTCCAAAGCCATAATTTCTTTTGGTGTTTTCGTAAGGAGGGTGAACCTATCCTGCTTTCGCTCCGACCTTTGTTGGTTCCGGAAGCATCCTTTCTTGAAGTTTTGCTTCTGTCCAGCTTCTTGCTGTTTCCATGACGGAAATGACTTCTTCCGTTCACGAATAGAGGCCGCCACCTCTCCTCTAAGGAATGTTGTAGTTACCCTCATCATTTCGTCTACTAACTTTAGGATTTTATCGTAAATTCGTTTGATTAGCTCGGGGTTGATAATTTCGTGCATAAATCTGGATATTTTCATGCATTTCGGAGCTCCTTTCTCGTCCCTGCATTCTAGCTTGTACCTCCGCACGAATTCTTTCGTGGATTCCCCATCTCTCTGCTTGATGTTGTGGATTTCAACTGGATCTTTGATGCATTTTTTCTGCTGGAGGTAGTTCTCTAGGAATGCTTTCTTTAAGTCATTATAACTATCAATGGATTCTTGAGGAAGGTCATCAAACCACACTCTTGCGTTTCCAGTTAGTGTGAAATTGAACATATGACACCATGTTGGCATTGCCCAACGTTCCGTCTTAGCAGCCACCTAGAAGATTTTTAGGTGATCTTTTGGGCCTTCACTTCCGTCTATGTCTTGATGTGACTAGGCATTCGAGTTTTTGGAAAGTCAAAGTAACGGATCCGAGGAGTGAAAGGATCTGTTTCTTCACATACCCATGGTTGGGACAAATCGTCCTCAATACTCGACTTTTGCCTCTTTGGCTTTGACTTCTAATGTCCTCCTGCGCTACCTTCACTTTCTGACAGTGCTTCCATCCTTCATGAGGATACTCTTTTGTTATGACGTTTTTCAGAAGCAAACTTTGTTTCTCTTGAACGAGAACTCTGGTAACAGCTTTTGGTGTCTCTGCGGCTACTGTGGTATGACCGGCGCCTTGAATCGTTCGAGTATGTGGATATGCTCTTCCCCTTATCTCTGAGCCTGTGGGAGACACCCTTCTCCAGCCTTTTGAACACCGTTTTTATTTCTGGGCCTTTTTTCCTTTGTGACTCAGAATGGCCGCGTCTTGGCTCAGGACTTCCGGACATTCTACGAACATGTCTAGATCTGAGCCTTTTCTTGAGGACCCTCCTTCTGCTCGGTGTTCCTGACTCGGAGTGTTGTGAGGCCTCCTTGAAGTTAAGACGAGCTTTTACTGCCTTGAGCTTTTCTTGTTGCACCTTCTCTTGGTGTACTTTTTCGGCTATGATTGGTAAAAGTTGATGGTAGTTCTTGTCGTAGTATTCCCGTAGGGCTGCATCGTAAGCAGGCATGCCTATGTCCTATGGAACTTGCTCCTTCCCTAGCGTATTCCTCACGGTGGACGTGGGTTGGCTAAGGGGAGTTTGCTCGTTAGTGCTCATGATGAGTATTTTAGAAAACGCGGTTGTATTCGCGATCCCACGGATGGCGCCAACTTGTTAGTACAAAATGTGTGGTGGGGCGTGAAATGGATCGGGGACACTTACTGGGTCGGGCTAGTAAGCTGTTGATGGACCAGATCTTGGACTAGAGCAAGTAAAGGTGGTGTTATCCTGCACAAAAGATAGAAAACCGTTAGCCTTATCGTGAGGACGGACCTCACGATTGGACTCCGGCGTAAGAATAAGTACTCATGTTGTTAGAGAATATATGTATGTTAAAAGGTGTCAGAAATTATGTACCTTGTGGTGTGTCAGAGGACCCTTATTTATAGGGGAGTCTAGTACTAGGGTTTCCTAGTATTTCGCTTATAGCTGTAGTGGCCGGAGTGGGAACCTTGTCGGGCAAAGGTCCGTGGTAATCGTGACTGTGGATGCGGATTCCCTTCCGTAGACGCTGGTCGTTCCGCGGATGGTCTACGGATCTATACCAATCCGCGTCCGTCTTGCTATACCCGGGCCGTGCCAGTGTAGTCTTGGGCTTAATCTCAGCCCGTTATACTTATTATTTATTTTGATTGGGCCAGGGCCCAAAATGTGACGGTACAACCCAGGCCCAAAGGCCTGGTATAACCATTATACGCCATCATGAGCACTAACGAGCAAACTCCCTTTAGACGATCCTGGTTATTGGAAAAAAATTTGACTGGATGGTTAAGCAGTTAATGAAGGTGTCTGTCACATGATGTGCAGAAGATTTAATGGAGACGATGAGAAGAAGAAATGTTAAAATTGAGAATGCCATGTTTTAGTATAGATGCATGCATGGTAGAGGTTTGCATGTGATATTTATACGCGCATAGACTTGTCTTTTAGTTGCATTCAACTTGTTGCTGAACAAAATTTGACAAACTATAAGTTAAAAAATTAGTAACTTCTATATGAGTTCATTCTTCTTTCAATGAACCTTAACTTGCAACACAAAAAGACTTTGTATTCACTATCACTACAAAGAATTTGGACTTCTTTTGACGGAAACATTTTAGGGACGACGCACGTGGTTATGAGTTCGCTAACCGACAAAACAATCGGTTTCAAATTTTGACTTTGGTGGACAAGATAAAGGACATGACCAGCACGATGACGAGTAGGGATGTATTGTGACGACTTTGAACTATATATGTTGAACTTTCATACCTGACGACTTTGAATGTTTAGAAACTTGGAATGTAATTCTTATGTTTTAGTTATTGTTTATGCTAGTCGACCTAGAAAATATGGAAAACTTGTTTGCGAAAATGGTTCCAGAGAAATAGGAGGACGTGTCGTCTTTAAAGGTCGTCGTAACAGAGTCAAACGAGTAATATTATTATTTATTGAGTATTTAATTTAAATTTTGTTTAGTAATTAACCCACTGCGACGATATGATTGGTCACGAAGGAGTTAATAAGGCGAATGTAATTGCGGCGACATGTCGCCGCTATAACTTTTATGACGACAAACCAACTGCCCTCATCTCATTATGGTATTACACATTTCAGAAGCTATGCTACGTCGTTTTGGCCACTCTCCTACAGTAAAATGAACAGTACCCAGCCCACTGGGCTCGGGTACTGTTCTATCGGCCCGAAAAAAAAAAAAAAAACTTTATAATCCCGCTCCTCTTTTTTGGCCAAAAATAAGAAGAAAAAAAAATTACGGGACGTACTCTCATTTTTAACTATTTACGGCTTTCTATCAAAAAATACCCGCGTCATGAGGCCCAACACATAAGTCCATATAAAAAAAACCACTATTAAACATAAGACCAAAAAAATAAACCGCACAAAATAATATTAAAAAAAAAATTTTGTTCGGCACAAAAGTGATACTACGTCGTTTTTTACGTCATGCTACAGTAATATAGCCATTTTTTTTTTTAATAAATACGCAATATAAAAAAAAATACTCGGCACAAAATAAAAAAAGAAAATTACAAAGTACTGACTTATTTAGATCAAAAAATACCCACGCCATGAGGCCTAACACATAAGCCCATATAAAAAAAACCACTATTAAACATAAGCCCGAAAAAATAAACCCACACAAAATAAAAAAAATAGAAAAAAACAATTAAACCCGCAACTATGCGCGAAAAATTAACGTCCCGCAGCAACGCGCGGGTAAACATGCTTGTTTTATACATGATAAACTCTCAGGCTTTAGCAGTTCCATTTGGATACTACGCACATGTCCAGGTACACAAATATAGATATAATAGGAGAATTATATATATTAAAGGACCTTCGATTTGTATTAATTTTATAAATGTCATGTATGCTCTATTATAAGTTTGTATGTGCACATTCAGCTATCTTGAATCAGCAGTTTATATAATGTCGATAAAGCACGTCTCTATATATCTTGAATGACTAAGGGGATTAGTCGAGAACCGTTACAAATTTTATTATCAGCAAGCGACCGAAACGAGCCAAAATACCACT
>BQNB010195948.1:0-11327 GCA_026074375.1 Tanacetum coccineum | reverse complement strand
ATTTATTTCATACAAACAAGCACACAGAAATAAGAGAGGAACTGTTGATCTCACTTTAATAGATCGAATTCCTTAAGCTTGTATAAGGATTAGTTATATTAGATAAATCTAACACAACTATAGTAGAAACTGTGTTTGAGTGTATTAAAGATTATGCAGAATCGAATATTTAATATTAAGAAGAATTCTTAATGAAACAGTAAAACTAAGAACATATAATTCAATAAGCTCCAATATTATTAATGAAACAATACGAATACTCTTAATAGTATTAGGGTTATAAAAACTTGAAGCTATGATAATTCTATGAATGACTCATTTTTGATACTCTATGAAAAACTATATTAAACTCTATACCTTAGAACCTCCTTTTATACACCAAGGAGTCTTAAACGGCTTACAATACTTTCCTAAGAATATCAAATCTTTTAAACAAATAAGTTATACATATCTTTTACACAAATAACTAGCAGTACTAACTAACTCAGCAGTACTAATTTCTTCACTAGCAGCATTAACTCCTTTAGCAGCATTAACTTTGTACTAGCAGTAGTAATTTTTGTACTAGCAGTAATAACCACTTAGCAGTTTTTCTTCTAAGTCTCTGAACAACACTAATATGCACTAGCAGTAGTAACTTTATACTAGCAGTAGTAACTTCCTCTAGCAGTAGTAACTTTGTACTAGCAGTTGTAACTTCACCAGCAGTCTTAAACACATAATTTTCATTGAAATTCTCCAGCAGCACTAACTTTGACTAGGCAGCATTAACATCAATAAGAGCAGCAGTAACTCCAAACATCATTAAGAAAAGGAGACATTCTAAAGCAACACCTTGAGGACAAGGTGTTTTTGGGGCGGGAGTATTGATACGATCCTGCATTAATACAATTGATCATAATTATATTATTAATTAATTAGTATATTTAGTTTCCTTTATTATATTGTCTTAGTCAACAACTTAAGTCTAGGGATTTTCATTATAAATAGAGAATGAATGCTGTAATTCATATTATGAAGAATTATATGAATGGTTTAGTTATTTAGTATCTTTATTGGGAGAGCTTATTTGATCTCTCGAACGTCGATTACTCTATTTTTGTTCTTTATTAATCTTTTAATCTCTTTTATCGATTCGGTTCATATCAATTGGTATCAGAGCCAGGTTATTTAGTTTATTTAATCAGTTTATTCTGATTTGTTGCAAGTCCTCATGTGCAAGTTGAGGACTATTTGGTTGACTAGCAAAAAATGAACAAATAACAGCATCACTCAAGTTATCAATATTTTTAGAGTAAGCAGTATTAACTTGAGTGCTAGCAGTAGTAACTCCATAAGCAGCATTAACTGCTTCAATAGAGCTTTTAGTGTTGTTATTTGAAGAGGACACAAAAGCCATGTTCTGTGTGCTTGAACTTGAACTAAACATCCATTTGACTTCTGGTTCATACACCTTGAGGTTGTTATAGAGATCATCTATGCTCATTGTTTCTAACTAAGCTTTATTCATCCATACAACAGCATGTGTGTTCCACTCAGGTGACAAACTTCTTAATATCTTTTGATTAACATCTTCTTGTGAAAGCTTTTCATCCAAAAGCTCCAACTGACTCACAAGCTTTTGAATCCTTGGTATGTGTGTAATTACACATACCTTTTATCTTATAAAACGACCCTAAACGACCAAAAACGCACATAAAATGTCATAAATATGCTTGTTTTTGTGTTTGTGCTGTGCAGGTACCGGATATTCACTAAAGGACAAAAAGGAAGCCAAACCGAGCACGGATTTGAAAAGAGCGTGAAAAACCGAGGCCAAAGGTGCAAAAGGATTGAAAACGGAGCTCAAACAGCAATTTCCGAATCGACTCGACAACGTTTGTGCATTTAATAAAGTCAAGACGAAGTCAAAAGCAACCCCGGTATATGGCATTGGAAAGAGCATTGAAAACCGAACCCAAAAACCTAATTGTCAAAAGTGGGCCCACTCGTACCCACCTAGTGGGCCCGGATCAGCCCACTTTATATAAACAAAACCTCTTTAGTCCTTAAAGCCCAAAATTAAATAAAGCTCATGATACTTTTTAGTTAAAAACCACAAGGCGCAATATCCTTATAACTGGCCCATATGTCAACCCAAAACCCTTTAACTTTCGTTAGCCTCAAAACCCATTAACCCCACCACCATTAACCACAAAGGACTAAGTTTGCAATACGATTATAAAGGTTGAGGGACCAAACCTGCCATCCCCCAAACTTTCACTACACCACAAGGACGTGTATTGCAATGAAACACTACACATTAGGGGACCTTTGTTGCCATCTCACCAAACTTTTAACCTGTTTAAACAAACACTGTATATCCACTCACTTCTCGCCAAACCCTAACCCCACCACTGTAGCACCTGCAACATGAGACAAAAAAGGACACCCCACTCAAAAAACCTTACTCTTATGAACCCCACGCCTAACTAACTCACAAAAACACGCTGGCAATCCTCAAGGTATTCATTGGCTACACAAAATCAAGGGTATAGATTGATTGGAGTGGTGACCAAGAAATTTTAAAGGTTAGATGGTGCTTTGGTTTCCTCTCACCAAACAAACACAACAAGCACACCAAGGCTTGAATACAGCTACCTATATAAAGAAGACAGAGAAGATAGAGTAAAGATGAGGAGGTAGGAGTAGATTAATTAAGTTTTTAATGTTTTTTTATGTTTTTAGTCAATTCAATTCTGTCAATTTAAACTTTAAAGCCTTGTAATCTTTTATGTTTTAATGAAAAATTAAGTTTCTTAAGTTTCCTTGCAAATCTGTCCACTTTTGCTTTAATGTTGCTTAATCTGATTCCAGTTTGTTTTATTGCTTATTAGCAATTGAAACTTGTTCTTTCTTGCTCATACAGCTTATTTAATATCTGGTCATCAAATATCCTTGCTTAATTCAGTAGCTATAGGTTTAAAAAATGTTCAACACCCTCTTAAAGGGGTGTTTGGGTCAAGGTGAAAAATGGGTCATTTGAGGTTTTTATTTGTCTTTGGCACTCAAAGTAGTTTTCATAGGTCTAATTCAGTCTAGAATGAAAGTTTTTTCAAGCTTAAATTTAGTTTTATTGAATCTTGTAGTTTGTTTTATCCTCAACATTAATCTGCTAAGTTCATAGTAGTTCATACTGCTTATTTGGGTTAACATGCTTAAAATTTGTTTAGTTAGTGATCAATGTGAGTTTTATGAGCCTCATTTAAATCTGTTTTGAGTAACTTGTTCACTTGGAAAGCCCTTTAAAGTTTTTAGCCATAAATCAAGTCCCCTAGTAGCTGTTTGCCCACTTTTAGCCCAACTTGCTTATTTACTTTTTTGCCTTTTATTTGCTTATTTCCTTGCTTATTTGTGTCTTTAATTGCTTATTAGGTATAGCTATCCATCTGTTTTTGCTTACTTTAGTTTAGTTTTTGCTTATTTTGCCTAAATTTGCTCATCCGTTAAGCCCTTGTATGCCTTAGTCTATTTAAGCCTTTCTGTCAGCAATTTTCAGCTAGATTTTTCAGGGCTTATTTGCATTTCAAATTTTCTTTTCTTTGTAGTTTTAGATAGCCACCAGTATAAGCTTAAAGGACCCATAGCCCATTAAGCCATAAGATTCCTTCTTGATGCTTAAAATTAAGCCAAAAAGTAGTCCTTAGGCTGCCTTCCTAGCAGTTTGTGCCCATTTAGCTTATTCATTTTTTTATGCTTATCAACCTTTTTATTTTGCTTATTTTACTTACCCTAGCTTATTAGATGTTTCTAATTATCTGTTTTTGCTTACTTGTTATTTCACTATGCTTATTTAACCCTTAAAAAGCCTCTCAGTTAGCTTAATACTAGTCTAGTGTAAAAAAAAGAAGAGTTAAACTGCCATTTTTATTTTGCTCACTTTAGCTTATTTATAAGTCCTGATAAAAAGTCTATTTACAAAAGTTTCCCATTTATATGAATACTTTAAGTTTTTAAAAAAAAGAAAAAAAAATGGTTTATAAAAAAAGGGAGAGGCATGGATTCGAACCCATGACCTCCCCCTTTTACACAAGCACCTCACAAACTGCCCTCTACTCCAACAGCACCCTTGGGATTTTTCTGTCATAAGTCCATCCTTTTGTTCTTTTATCCTTTGTTTTTTTTCCTTTTAGCTTATAAGCTGTTCTTGCTTATTTGACAGCTTATTTGATAAGCTGTTTTCACCACTTTATTTTTCTTAAATCCAGCATACCTTAAACTATTTTCCATGATTTTTCCAGATTTTCCCATTAAGTTTACTATTTTTAATTAATTTTTCTTTTTAAAACTGTTTTTAAATCATAAAAAATTAAATAAAAATCAAAAAAATATAATTCTTTTTTTAAAAATTTTCTTTTATCATGTAGGACTTAGGAAATTTTTTTTTTGCATCCGTAGGGTTATTTTTACAAAATTTTGTTTTTAAAGAACGGGTTTTAAATCCCGTTCTCGTTTTCGCGTTTTAAGTTTAATTGCCTTTAATTTTCATGCTCCCGTAGACTTAGGTTTTCCTTTTATGCCTTATTTATGCTTCCCGTAGATTTCTAAGTTATTTAATTGCCTACTTATGTCTTTCCCGTAGCTTTTAAGTTTTCCCGTTTCCTTTGCTTGTTTTTCCCGTAGTTTTTAGAATCCAATCATATCTTTGATTCATTCAAGTCATCCGATAGTCAAACCATTAACGTGAACGTCAATTTCACGCCTCGTTAGGGACATAACGACCCGGGAATCGCGTGCTTCCCGGTTTACTACATTTGATTGATATTTTTGATTCTCATTATTATATTTATATATTTATTTATATTTTTATATATAGTAAGGGTCTAATTTAGGACCATCAATCCTATCAAAAGTTTGATCAAGCGTCTTTGAGCTTGAAGCAGTGAAGTTTTCATATTGCTGCTTTAAGAGATTTCTTTAAGTCTTCTTATTAGCTGCATTCCTACCAAATCTCTTTTCTACATCTTCCAGCAACAGCTTAGCATCCTTTATAGAGTTAAACTTTAACTGATGTTCATTGGGAATGCCCATCATTAAAGTACTTCTAGCCTTCACTTCTAATCTTCTCTGAGTTTTATCTTCAGCAGATGTAATAGGCATCACTTTTTCAACACCTTCTACTACTGCTGTTTTTTGCAAGGTTGCACCATTATCTATGACTTCCCATAGTGCATAGTCTATCATCTGGATGTATTGTTCAATCCTCATCCTCCATAACTCAAACTCACCTGGTTTGAGCATGGGAACTTTGGATGCAGCCACCATGTGTGCAGAATCTTGATCCATATATTCTTAGCAAGATCTTCTGTACACAAACAGTTTCTTCTAGATCACAGCTTCTCAACAAGCTCTGATACCACTTGTTGTAGATTTCCTATCCAAGCTTTCTCCAGCATAATCACTATCAGTGTATGCTACCAAATCAAAAGTAGAATCTCTTGAATACGAAAGGCCCAATTTTGGTTGACCTTTTAAGTACCTAAAAATCCTTTTTACTGCATGAAGGTATGAAACCTTTGGATTGACTTGGTATCTAGCACAGGCACACACTGCAAACATGATGTCAGGTCTTGAAGATGTAAGATACATCAATGAACCAATCATTGACCTATATATATGAACATCCACTTCTTCACCATCTTCATCCTTGAGCAGAGGCTTTTGAGTTTCCATTGGTGTGCTTGTAGTCTTGATTTCTGTAAAACCAAATTTCTTTAAAATTTCATCCACATATTTATCTTGACTAATAAATATGCCATCCTTCTTCTGCTTTACTTGTAATCCTAAGAAGAATGTAAGTTCTCCCATAGAACTCATCTGAAACTTCTCATGCATCAACTTATTGAATGCAATGCATAGCTCCTTCTTTGTAAAACCAAAGATGATACCATCCACATAAACTTGGACCAACAAAATATCACCTTTGTACCTTTTGATGAATAAGGTCTTGTCAATTTTCCCTCTTTCAAACCCATTGTCCAACAGATATATTGACAAGGTTTCATACCAAGCTCTATGAGCTTGATGTAGTTCATACAGTGCTTTTTCAACCCTGTATACTCTATCAGAAAGTCTGGATCATTCAAATCCTGGTGGTTTTGACATACATACACCTCTTTCTTTATCTTCCCAAGAGAAAAGCCATTTTTACATGCCATTTGATACACCAATAAAATCTTTAAAATGAGCATAAGCTAAAAATAGAGCCTAATTGCTTCAATTCTTGCAACAGGGGCAAAGACTTCATCATAGTCAAATCCGTTCTTCTTGTGTGTACTCCTTGAACAACCAATCTTGCTTTATTTCTTATCATAATTCCCCTTTCATCCTTGTTATATCCTAAAACACCATTTAGTAGCTATATCCCTTTTCCATTTTTTGGTAGAAATCCATTAATGTCCAAACTTCTTGTAACTGAATTGTAGAAGCTCTTTCCCGCATAGCCTCTATCCAGATTGAATCCTTCAATGCATAATTACCTTTGGGTTCTTTCCTATGATAAAAAGCAAGTCAACAAGCAATTTTGATATTTCTTTATGGTTTGTTCCTTTGTTGAATAGTACTAACAAACCATGTTCCTTCAAATTCATTGACATCCTTTCTTGATATGTAGTTTGAGATGAAAATCTCCAATCACTTGATCCAAGAGGATGATCTTTATGAATGCTTGTAGATGATAGACTGACTGGAGTTAGTAGTAACCAAATTGTTCATGTCAGCCTCTACACCATCATCTTCATCATATCTTGAGAAGTTAAATATGATATAATCTTCCAAAGCATGCATATTTGGATCAACTAGAAGTTCAATGCTTGTTTTTGCACCAACAGCATTAACCTCATTTGTGCCAGCAACATTATCAATTGAACTAACAATATTAACATTGTTAGTGCTGTTAACATTATCTTCCTTCTCTTGATAATTACTTTCACTATCTTTTCTTAGATCTTCATCAACCTTCTTTTCATCATCACTTGAAGGTTTGGATTCATCATCATGAAGAACTTTGGATTATAGGAAAATGGTAGATTATCATCCCCAATGTAGCAAAATGTTAATCTAGACAGGTTTTGTCTTCCTTCAGCTTGACCTGCATTATCACTTGCTTTTGTACCTGCAAAACCATTAGAACTGCGTACCTTGCAATAATTGCTCAAAATTCATTGTTCTTGTTAGTGCAATCAATGTTAAATAGCCAATCGGTCTACACCTACACATAGTGTACTCACACTGCTTATTGAAAGAGTTGGACCTTTAAACAAAATAAAATTATATATATCGTATATACCAACAAATAACTCATAAAATCACATAAATGCAGTACTACAACTACACAGCAGTACTAAACTTTCTTCACTACAGCATTAACTCCTTTCAGTAAAATTAAACTTTGTACTAGCAGTAGTAACTTTTGTACTAGCAGTAGTAACTACTTAGCAGTTTTTCTTCTAAATCTCTGAGTAGCACTAATATGCACTAGTAGTAGTAACTTTACACTAGTAGTAGTAACTTCCTCTAGCAGTAGTAACTTTGTACTGGCAGTTGTAACTTCACCAGCAGTCTTAAACACTTAGAATAATTTTTATTGAAATTCTCCAGCAGCACTAACTTTGACTGAGCAAGATTAACATCAATAAGAGTAGCAGTAATACTAGCAGCATTAAGAAGGCTTTTAATACCAACAATCCTCCTCTAAACTTGATTTTTATCTCCAAAATCATCAAGTTTCTCCATCAAAAGATCCATAATCATCAAGAGGATGCTTCCAAACACTTCATTGATTCTTAAGCTGTTTTGTGAGAAGTTTAAAAAGCTGATATGCCATTTCACTAAAATAATCAACCTGAAGCTTCTTGTTCCGCATATCTGTAATTGTAGGTGGTGTAAAGGGATTTCTTTTTTCTACTAGCATGTAAATCATTCTAGATTGCAAACTCAAGCAATGCACTCCACATGAGTCAAATAGCTTCCAACTCAAAACTTCTTACCTTTGTTGCAACTTCCAGATTTCATCTTTTACATGTGGTTTCAACATTGTTTTCAAATCATTCTATAATACCAAATCCAAGTCTTCCACTAGTCTTGTTGACTTATATTTAGCTTTTACTAGATTCTACAGATCTTTTAAATCTTCCCTGGTAAAACTTTTAAGCTTTTGACTAAAGACCCTGTACATTTGAGACTTTCCATCAGCTCTCACTATTTGATAATAGCTTTTCTTTCCTTCTTTGTGGATCTTCCAGTCAACAATACTTGGAGACTTAGTAGCTAAAGGTACAACATCAATTGCAACCTCTTCTTCATCTGGAATGACTTCCATTAAACTTTGAAGTTCTGCTGTGTCTTTATCCTCATCCACCTTCTGCTTCTTAGTACTCTCTTGTTCCAACTCTTTTCCTACTCTCTTTGAACTACCTTCCACCAAGTCTGCTCTGAAGTCAACAAATGTATTCACCCTCTTGAAAGCTTTGTCAAACATATTCTAAATAGAATCAAAAGATTTGTTCTTTAAGTCTTTGAGCTTCTTTCCTTCCATATTCTTCAAGTAAGTGCACATAATTTTTCTTTATTAAGCTTGGGTTGGTGGTTTGTTTCTTTGCTCTTCTTCTCTTATAGCTACAAAATGCTTTCTTCTTTTCTCCAAGAGTTGTTAAAATAATTTTGCCTTTTCTTTAACAGACAACTCTTCTTGCTCCTCTGCTTGCAGTCTTTGAGCCAATTCATGATCAGCCTTAATCTTAGCTTGAATATCATACCATTCTTCAGTCAAGGCAACATTGGCTTCATCCTTCTCCCTTGTAAGTCTCTCCTCTTCATCAAATCCAGCTTGTAATTTTGAAGCAATTTCTTCATCAAACCTGATTAGATCTTTCTTCTTTAAAAGCTTCTCAGGTTCTATCATTTTCTCTTTGCCTTTGTCCTGAACTTTTGCCTGTGATGGTTGTTATGAAGATCTCGTTATTGTAGGTGTACCCAGCTCAGTAATAACAATTCCTTTCCTTGGAGTTGGAATTGTAGCAGTTGTTGTTGTAGCAGTACTAACCTTTGTTGAAGCACTGGCAGTACTAACTGGTACACTTGGCTCTTCTATAACATCCCTTTTTACCTTGGGTTTTACACTTTTCAAAGCTGCAAGTTCTTGAGCCAAAGTAACTTCATCAACAGTTAAATTCACATCTTTAGCAGCAACTTCTTGTTCTGCAAACACCTCATCACCAGTCAGAATATCCACATCAAACATCTCATTATCAGCATCATCTTGTACATTAACCAGAGTAATGTCTTCATCTTTATCAATATCATTAATCCTCCTCTGTTTGGATGCATCCTCACCCAAACTTTCTTCATCACCAGAGGATTCTACCCTAGCTGTAGCACCAACCTTTCTTAATCTTTTCAGCACATGAGTTCTTGACCTCTTTTTCTGTTCAAGCTTCTTGACCCTCCTTTTCAAGCTATCAATCTCATTCTGTTGAGTGGTCTTTGTCTTCTCCAAATCAAGAACCTTCTTTTATAAATTGGTACATAGTTCCATCAATTCATTAAGTTTAAGTCTATCCTCATCACTTCGAAGTGTGTTACCTCTTGCGAGCAGTGGATCATTAGATTGTTTAGATACATTCTCAAACTTAGTTTGAGCAATTGTATCCCCTATGGTTTATTGGTGCTTGGGACCACCACCTGAAGTAGTTCCTTAGAAACTAGCTTCATTAGGTGTTGCCTTGGATCGAGTCTTAGTTATGTTACCACTGTCCTGCTCTGCTTCTAAGCTAGAAGTAGTAGTGGCAGCCCTTACTAATCTGTTACCCAACTCCTTATGGACAGCCTCATCTGTAACAATGTCTGTAGGACCACTAGGTTGAGGTACCTGAGTGTCCTTTATCTTAGGCTTCCTAGGTTTTTAAGTCTTTTGAGGTTGAGTTGATGATTGAATAATGGTGGGTGTGTGATGGGGATCAGTGGGCATTGCTAAACCTTCACCAATTTGGTTTTGAACCAGCATAGTTGGAAACAAATCTGTTACTTTTCCAGAAAAATCTTTTCCCACCCTTCTCATATTTCCAAAGATCTTTTTAGTGTGAGAGGGTGCAATAGAAATTCTCTTGTGACTTGGTAACCCACCAAGTTATTTATTCAAAAACACTTGTACAAACCTTGGATACATCAAAAATTTCCCAGACAAATTATCTAAGTTTCTAACCATACTTTCAAAAATGTATTTTGAAAAGTTGAATTTCTTATTTGTAGCTAAACAGATAATAGCAGATGCCATAGTGCTACTAAATTCATTCCATGCAGTAGTCTTTGAACTTAGGCATTGTAAAATAGTATGAATTAGGAATTTCCATTGTGAGGGAAAAGAATGCCTTATAGAAAGTTAGCTTCTGTGGAAGTTTCTCATACCCCATCCTTGTAAGTTCTTCAAAAATTGTAGCATTTGGCAAGCAATCCGTACCTTCCTCATCATCCAGTTGAAGGTCACTTCTAACAGATGCTTCAGTAACGATTATCTTCTTCCCATCCACTAGGGCTTGTAACTGTACTTCGTCATTGACAGTTTTAACCTTGACAGTAGCCTCCTAGAATTATTCAATACACGAAGTATAGATTGTAGGATTAACTGTTAATGCATGCTTAATAAGGTGTACATTAAGAAAATCCACAATGTGTTCAAACCCTTCACTTTCTGCGGGTTTAGACAAGAACGCGATCATGTTGTGAGTATCAGCAAACTTTAGGGCCGTCATTGTGTTGGGTTTTGATGATGGATGATAAAATTGAGTTAGGGTTTATGATTAAAGAGTATATGAAAGAGTGAAATCGATTAAATGAGTAATTGAAACCCTTAATCGAAGTATTTATGAAAATACCCTCAAAAGCATTAACCATCACCAGCAGTAGTAAGTTTATGCCTAGCAGCATTAACTTTCATCAGCAGTAGTAAATTTATGCCTAGCAGCATTAACTTTCACCAGCAGTAGTAAGTTTATGCCTAGTAGCATTAACTTTTACCAACAATAGTAAGTTTATGCCTAGCAGCATTAACTTTTACCAGCAGTCTTAACTCCAATTCTATTCCAAACACTCTGTCTATTTTTTTTATATTCAACTCTCTTTCTATTTTTTAACTCGCCGCTTCTCTTAATTCTTTTACTCATCAAATCACTCTGTCTATTTTTATTCCACACGTCTCTCTTTCTCTTTTTATTCTTACCAATTCTCTTAATTCTTTTTCTCACCAAAAACTCTCTGTCTATTTTCTCTAATAACCAGCTTTTCCATCATCA
>BQNB010195947.1:0-11327 GCA_026074375.1 Tanacetum coccineum | reverse complement strand
AGATTGGCATAGAGCCTAAAACAGACTTGAGAAGTGTGAATCTTCCTCCAATAGAAAGAGTTTTCAACTTCCATCTAGACTTGAGAAGTGTGAATCTTCCTCCAATAGAAACAGACTTGAGAAGTGGACATATGGAAGATTGGTTAAAGTGTATTTAATACACATAAACTTTTCTAATTAACCCGAAAATGCATTAAATACTCATTCAAATATAGTAATTTACAAGTTTATTTAATGTGTATTCAATGTATTTTCTTGTTAATTAGAAAAGTTTGTGCATATTAAATACACTTTAAACCTGTGCCCGGTGAATTGAGTTTAGCAAAGCCCTTAAAGTTAAGTGTATTTTACTTTTTTTTTTACCTAATGAAAAACCTGATGACATCTCAACGTTTTCAATATTATTTTAATTGTTTTTTTGACAACAAACAAACAACCATACTTTTGTCTTACAATAAATATTTATTTTATATTATAACAAATTAAAGTAGATTTTAGTAGATAGATATGACATGCCGGAAAAGTTCAATAAAAATTATTTTTTTATCATAGATCCAAAGACTGCATCATAACCCTTTATTTTTTATCAAATTAAATAAAACTCATTTTTTACCTTTTTTTTAAAATTAAATATCTCACAAACAGTTAATCGTTACGTAAAACAAAACATACCATTGCAACGAGAATTAAATCATCTTTCTATAGATGGGCACTTTGATATACTTTCGACGAACTTTTTTTTCAATTTTATTTTTTAGTCACGTCTAGAAAGATCACATGTGATTCTTGAAAACCACATGTGATTTGTATCACAAATCATATGTGATTTTTTCAGACGTGACTGAAAAAAAAATTTAAAAAAAGTTCGCCAAAAGTTCGTCAAAAGTATATTAAAGTGCCCCTCTATAGAAAGATGATTTAATTCTCGTCGCGATGGTTTATTTTTTATCGTTTAACGATTTACCGTTGGCAAGATATTTTAATTTTAAAAAAGAGGTGAAAAGTGGGTTTTTTTAATTTAATAAAAAAATGAATGACTATGATTGGTACATTGGATCTTTGATAAATATTGAATCTACATTGATTTCATCTCATGACATGCCATTAGTGCAAAGTGTATTGAGTGAGATTTTCTAAAATTTTGTATAACATGAAAGTGAGCATTTGTATATAACTCAACTCAACGGTATCTAATCTCGCCTATCACGAAGTGATAAAGAAGGTGAGATGTAAACAATCTTATCTTACCCAAATGTAGAGAGGTTGTTTCTAGAAAAAAATTGACCTTGCAGTGAGTGAGGATCAAACTTTTGATTTATGTCTCTAAAAATAAAAAGTTTATCAACCATATATGAGAAATGAAGTAATATGAAAATCTAAAAAAGATCCAACAAAGAGTGTAAAGAAGTAAAGATACCTTTGTCACACACTAATCAACTTATCATCATCCACTTGCTTTGATTTAAAAAAAACATGTGTATAATTTGTATAATCTTGAAGACTCCATGGTGGCCCTAACTACTCTTTTTTTCTTTTTGTGTCGGCATTTCCCATCCCGTGAATATCAAAATATGTAATTATCCTCTATGGGGAAATTCTTACAAATATAAACAGAAATGATATATCTTTTTACTCTTTGTTTATATTTATATTTCTATTCACATGATCTTGACAAGTGACATAATTAACGGTTCTGTTGTAACAAAATATAACAGTAACCAAAATATCGAATGAAATCTGGGTTGAGTCACGGACTAGGTCGCTTTCTTTAAGACGTTCACATTACTACCTAAAATTGTGCAAGTAAACTATCTTTTATAATATTTTTTTTAAACTATGCTTTAACGGTTCTCGTGTAACAACCTTGAAGTGGTCACGCCAACCTTCTGAAAAGAGAGGGTTTTACATGGTTTGAGTCTGTGTGGCGGTTGATTCAAACTTCGTGGATTATTCGGCTAAAAGGGGTGTGCAAGGTGGGCGACCGCACATGGCCCTAAAAATTTTAGGGGCACCAAAATTTATCCCGTTAATAATTATATGCATTATTTCTTAAAAACGATGACACTTTTTATATAACGTTTTTTATTGCAGGGCCTCATTATGTAATTTCCCTCGGGGCCTTTAAAAATTTCATAAATTTAGAGACGGCCCTGATAATGAGCTAAGAAAAACACATTATATATTTGTATGTGTAAAATGATAAGTATGCACATAAATTAAGAGATATATCAAAACTCAAACCTAAATATAATTTAGACTCAATTTTAAGGGTATGCATTAAACTTTCTAATTGAATATGATATGACATCTACTTTCATTTTATGATTCATACATTCATGATTTGGTTTATGGTTTGTATATACTCTTATAATGATTCGATAACCCTTCATCTTTAAAGACAGAAGTTAATGATTCGATCCTTACCTCTTATAAGACTGTGATCCTTTGAAGCGCCACTACATGCTTCGGTATATGAGGAAATTATTGGAAGAATTTGTGTCTTCGGACACATGCAAGAGTACAATATAGGGTTTGGTCAATTTTTAATGTTTTTCCATGATATTAGCACATCTAAAAACTAAGTTAACAAAATATTTTCTTAACTTGTGTTACAAAGATGTTTTGCATGCTTCTTTGTACACGATTTGACACATGTTTTTATAAACTTATGTGTATACCCCTATGTGAAATTTTAAGTCTATGCCAACCAAACTAAGAACACGTGCACTTGGTTTGACCTCTCTGGTCAGACCTCAGGGCCTCTTCAACCCATGGCAAAAAATTTCATAGGTCAGATCTATGTCAATTTTTGCAAGTTCTTTTTTGGTGGACTTAAATCGAGTATGCTTGGTTAGACCTTGGGCCCGAGGCATAAGATGAGACAAAATATGTACATGACATTACTATATGAGTTACTAAAGTACACGTTGGTCAGACCTTCTGTAATAAGTGGGAGGTCAAGTTGGATCTTAGCCTTATTAGTAATTAATTGGGTAGTTAAATCTTTTAAGAATTTAATTATAAAAAATACTAATTAATTGAACTTTTTTTATTGTAGATAACTACCTCAGTCATAAACAATTCGGTTTTTAGGGGTTTCTTTGAGAAACAAAAATTAACTGACCTAAACTTTCCGACTGTACGACAATTCGTATTGTGCTATCAGTTATGATAATTAAACTATCTAGAGCTTCCAATCCTGCTGCTCCCGGTTCCACTTATCTGACAACAAGTTCCTCCGAAGCTCTTGCAGTCTCACCTGCATGGTGCAAAGTCAAAAAGCAATTGTTGATCCTCAGCATTAGACCATGGAACCAGATATCTAACGAAATCTGGAAAACCTTGGTGTATATGACATGCTACAAGGGTTGAAAACTCTGTTTTCTCAACAAGTAGAGCAGGAACTTCTTCAAACAAACCGTGAGAAGTTTTCACGACATGCAACAGAAGAAAAAACAGTCTGTAAGTTCATAGTTCTAAAGATGTATCTATATAGACCAATTTTAGCGTCTAGGTCATCCCGTGTCACTAAACCTTGTAGTGAGCCTTATCTTGGTCTCTCTAAGAAAGGAATATGACAACTTTGTGCAAAACTAAAAATATCACGACTAGAGAAAACGGTAAATGAGTTGCATGCCATGCTTAAGCTACATGAGCAAACTCTACCAAAGAAAGATGCACCTGCACTTCATGCAATTAGAGCAGGCATGGTCTAGAAGAAATATAAGAAAAACAAGAAACCGCAATTGGCTGCTAGGGGAAACAATCAAGGGAAAGGGAAGTCTAAGCTTGCTTATGCTCCTAAGCCCAAGATTCCCCCTCCACCTAAGAAGGAAAATCCTGCTAAGGACTCAGTCTGTCACCAATGAGGTGATACAGGCCATTAGAAGCGGAACTGTCCCAAATATCTATCCGAGTTGCTAAAGAACAAGAAGATATCTCAGGGAGCTAGTACTTCAGGTATCTTTACTATAAAACTCTTTTTTTTCTTGGTAAATCTTAGGTATATGACACGGGTTATGGTACTCACATTTGTAATACTACTTAGGGTCTCATGGGAAGTAGGAAGTTGAAGCCAGGAGCTTTGAGTCTGTACATGGGCAATGGTCAGCGTGCAGCCGTCGAAGCTATTGGATCTTATCATTTGTGTTTCCCTAGTGGATTAATTGTAATTTTGCACAATTGTCATTATGCTCCTTCTATCACTAGAGGAGTTATTTCATTTTCTTGTTTGTATGATGATGGTTTTATTAACCGTTTTGATGATGATGATAATACAATTTCGGTTTCTATGAAGAATGTTGTTTATTTTAGTGCCGTTCCAAGGGATGGCATCTATGAAATTGATTTGTCTAATTCTAATATAAATGATAGTTCTATGTATGTTGTTAGCCATAAAATAGTCAAGTTAAACTTGGACTCAACTCTCGTGTGGCACTATCGCCTTGGGCATGTTAGCAAGAAACATATTGAGAAGTTGCAACATGATGGACTTTTTAATTCAACTGACATTAATTCTTTTGAAAAGTGCGTTTCATGCATGTCTGGAAAGATGGCACGAAAATCTTATTCACATCAAGTGGAAAGGGCTAAAGATCTACTTGGACTAATACACACTGATGTATATGGCCCATTTAGAACTGTGTCAAGACAAAGAGCTAGCTACTTCGTCACTTTTATTGACGACTTTAGTCGTTATGGTTATGTTTACTTGTTAAAGCATAAACATGAAGTGCTTGAAACCTTCAAAGTGTTTCAAAAGGAAGTAGAAAACCAACTTAGGAAGACCATAAAATCGCTATGTTATGATCGTGGGGGCGAGTATATAAGTCAAGAGTTTTTAGATCATCTTAAGGAGCATGAGATAATTGCCCACCGTACTCCTTCTTACACGCCACAACATAATGGTATGTCTGAGTGGAGAAATAGAACCTTGCTAGACATGGTTCGCTTCATGATGAGTCAAACAAATTTTCCAAAGTCCTTTTGGGATTATGCCCTTGAGTCTGCTGCACGCATTCTCAACATGGTTATAATTATAAAGGTTGAAAAGACACCATACGAAGTATGGCATGGGCAAGCCTCTAAGTTGTCTTACTTAAAAGTATGGGGTTGTGAGGCACTTGTTAAGCGAGATACTCTTACCAAACCTGACAAATTAGAACCCAAATATATTTGGTGTATCTTTGTAGGATACCCAAAGGAAACAATGGGTTATTCTTTCTACTACCCACCTGAGAGCAAAGTATTTTTTGCTCGGAATGCTCAATTCTTTGAGTCTTATAACTCAAGAATTAAGTAGGAGTTTAGAAGATCTTGAAATTATTCAAGAAGAAGATACGCATCCTTCTGAAAACACTAGCTTACATCATGATAGGGGTGATCAAGAAAATGATGAGCCTCAAAGTGATATCATTCCCATTCAAAGGTCCACAAGGATACTACATGCTCTTGGTCGAATGTGTTTATTCATCGATGATGAAGAGTAAGAGTTGGGGGATCTTAATGAACCCACTAACTACAAAGCTGCATTGTTGGATCCTGAATCCGATAAACGGCTAGATGCTATAAATGTGGAAATGAAATCCATGAAAGATAACAAAGTCTGGGACTTAGTTGATCTTCCTCCTAACGGTAAAATCATTGGTAGAAAATGGCTCTTCAAAAAGAAACTGACATGGATGGAGCTATACACACCTATAAATCTCGTCTAGTAGCAAAGGGATTCACTCAAACCTAGGGGGTTGGTTATGAAGAAACCTTATCTCCTATTGCAGACATTAGAGCTATTAGGATTCTTATAGCCATTAGATGCGGTGTATGACTATAGATTGGCAATGGATGTCAAAGCTGCTTCCTAATGACCTCTCTCAGAAGAGGTCTATATGGTGCAACCTGAAGGTTTTGTCCATCCAAAATATCCAAACCGAGTATGCAAGCTCAAGCGTTCCATTTATGAAAAGCAAGCATCAAGGTAATGGAATAAATGATTTGATGATGAAATTAAGAAATTTGGTTTCACTCAAAATCATGATGAGCCATGTGTATATATGAAAGCTAGTAAGAGTAATATCACTTTCCTAATCTTATATGTTGATGACATATTGATCATGGGAAATCACATTCCAATGTTACAAGATGTAAAATCCTACCTTAGAAAGTGTTTTGCTGTGAAAGATCTATCATATTAGATGCTTGATGCTTCCATCATATAGAACTCAATAATCTAATATGCAGCATAAATGTACTGTTGAGTAAATTATATATTTTTAAATTTTGTACTAGTCCTGTATATGGTTAAATATGCAAGTTATTTTTTTTAATGATATGATAAAATTTAGTGAGAAAAGAAAAAAAATTTAGAAAAATGAAAAGTATTCATATTCATACATTTCAAATAAAAAAGTTTAAAATAAAAATACATTTACTTTTGCAAGTGTATTTGAAATATATTATTATAATTTTTTTCTTATTCTTCTCATTTTAATATTATTTCTCATTTATCATATGGAAGAAACAAATAGAGTCGGATACTGCAATAACCTAAAAATATAAAATAGTGCTTATTATTTTAGTTTATCTTCGAGTTACACAAAGGAAATAATACTACAAAATAGATACATAGGTAGAATAAATAAAATTTTCGTTAAACAAGAAAAATAAAACAATATCGCGAACTTAAAAAATATATAAATTTCTCAACTGAAACGCGTATTTAGGAGCATCGTCAGTAGACAGCACGTGCTCGATGACTTTTGGGTGAAACTTTGGGTTTTATATTTGAGAAAATATTGGTCAACAATAATTTAGCCAAAAGTGGTATCTTTTACTACAAATGAAATGTTTCTTAAATTTGTAAAAAAATATTTTCAAAAATAAGTTCTAGTTTGATCATAGCTAATACGGAGTAATTAAAGTTCCTAGAAACAAATACACATTACTTGAAGTTAAGACATTAAAACAAGAGAATTGATATTCATACCTACAATTTGGGGTGAGAAAAAAAAACTGAAAAACCCGAAATCGAACTGAAAACCGAAAAAGTCAAACCGAAATAACCGACCGAAATTAGAAACCGATGGTTTGGTTTTTACTTTTTCAAAAACAGAAAAAATTTCGGTTCAGTTTCGGTTTTCATCCAAAAACTGAACCGTAACAACCGAACCGAACCAATTTTATAATAATATATAATTAATATAAAATAAATAAATAATAAAATAATAAATTCAAATTTTAAATTCATATTTATTTTGTGAGTGAAATTATATTACATACATATCTTAATTATTATATATGTGTTTATCATGTACGTGTGTTTACTTGTGTTGGATCCCACTCTAGATAGATCTTTACTGCTTGTTAAGGATGGTGATTAACCTATGTAATCACAAGCTAATCACAAGAGAGACTCTTGCTTTGAAAAGCTAATGTCTACGCGGAATATAGACACAACTAATAAGAAGAACAAGACTAATAAAAACTAAAAGATCCTTCTATGGATTTCTATTAACGAATAAGTAGAATAGAATTGTGTTTTTGTGAAATCTGCTTACAATTCCCTACGCCGTGGGTTTTTATAGAGGTGAAACCCTAAACGGAATTTACTCAAAACGCGTGAGAATAATATGCATGACTACCCCTGATTTATCGCATGCATATCCTCATCTCTAACTAACTAAAATCTTATCCTGGAATAACTATTTGACTCTACCAGGACTAAGTATTCTACCAGTAGGAACTAGATTTAGCCTACCAGGACTAACTATGATAATAACCTTACCAGCAGGAACTACATACCTGCCAGTAGGAACTATTACTCTACCAGTAGGAACTACATACCTACTAGTAGAAACTAAGTATTACAATTATTCATAACAGTCATTTACTATGATGCATCACTCCAAGGTCTAGGAGCAGTGTTAATGCAAAGAGAAAAAGTTATTGCATATGCATCCCAATAACTCAAGCCTCATGAAGAAAACTATACCACTCACGACCTTGAATTAGGAGCAGCAGTGTTCGCTCTTAAAATTTAGAGACACTATCTGTATGGCACAAAGTGTACTGTGTTTACTGATCATAAAAGTCTTCAGCATATCCTTGATCAGAAAGAGTTGAACATGAGACAACACCGTTGGTTAGAATTGCTTGCAGATTACGATTATGAGATTCGTTACCATCCTGGAAAGGCAAATGTTGTAGCAGATTCCTTAAGCTGGAAGGAATGAATCAAACCACTCCGAGTTAGAGCATTAGTCATGACTCTTCACCCAAAATTACCATTACAAATCCTCGAAGCCTAAACTGAGGCGATCAAAGAAGAGAACATCAAAGCTGAGAACCTATGAGGAATGGACAAAGCATTTGAAGTACGTCCTGATGGAACCCAATATATCAAGAATCGAAGTTGGTTACTACTCTTTCGTAATTTGAGAAACTTGATCATGCATGAATCTTATAAATCAAAGTATTCCATTCACCCAGGTTCTGACAAGATGTATCAGGACCTAAAGAAACTCTATTGGTGGCCTAACATGAAGGCAATCATCGCTGAGTATGTTGGCAAGTGTTTGACATGCTCTAGAGTTAAAGTAGAATGTCAGAAGCCATCCGGCTTACTGATACAACTAGAGATTCCTACATGGAAATGGAAAAGAATAACGATGGACTTCGTTACAAAACTACCCAAAACCTCAAACGGGCATGACATAATTTAGGTTATTGTAGACCGTCTTACCAAATCAACACATTTCATCCCTACCAGAGAGACATATAGTATGGAAACCCTTATAAGGTTTTATATAAAGGAAATAGTTTCACGGTATAGAGTGCCAATATCCATCATCTCAGATCGTGACAGTCATTTCACATCTAGATTCTGGCAGTCAATGCAGAGTGCTTTGAGTACTCAATTAGACATGAGTACGACATATCATCCCAAAACTGATGGACAAAGTAAAAGAACCATCCAAACACTCGAAGACATGCTTCGAGCCTATGTTATAGATTTTGGAAAAGGATGGGAGAGACACTTACCATTGATAGAATTTTCTTACAATAACAGTTACCATGCCAGTATTAAGGCATCACCATTTGAGGCACTTTATGGTTGAAAGTGTCGATCACCTGTCTGTTGGGCCGAAGTTGGAGATGTTCAACTCACGAGACCAGAGATAATTCATGAATGTTATGTTAAAAGTGTCACTTCAAAAAGGTTTCATCCAATTCGGAAAATGAGGAAAGCTTAACCCCCGGTACATTAGATCATTTAAGATCCTTAAAAGGGTCGGCCCAGTGGCATACAAACTTGAGCTTCCGGAAGAACTCAATAAAATCCACAGTACCTTCCACGTTTCTAATTTAAAGAAATGCCTATCTGACGAATCTCTCGTTATTCCAATGAAAGAGCTTCAACTCAGTGACAAACTCAATTTTGTGAAAGAACCAATAGAAATTATGGATAGTGAAGTCAAGTAACTAAGACAAAGTCGCATCCCTAATGTCAAAGTAAGATGGAACTCTAAAAGAGGACCAGAATTTACGTGGGAACGCGAAGATCAAATTCGTGCCAAGTATCCACATCTGTTTTCAAACATCACTCCAACATCCAACTAAATCTCGGGACGAGATTTCTTTTAAGGTTGGGAGACTATAACAACCCATAATTTTCATCTATGTAATTATCCATCTATTAAATTAGATGCAATTTTCATCAATGTAATATCTACTTATTAAATTAAGTACAACCATTTTCACGAGAATATTTTTGCTTTATTCCACCCATTATGTAACGTAACTTACATAATCAAAGTAAACGAGCTCACGCAACCTACCAATGCCAATTTCATCAACGTTTATAGCAAGTAAACGTTATAATATGTCAAGCAATATGTTTTAATCACCATTTTACCATACGTTATCTATTTAACGTACTTTTCATAACGTTATTATAAAACGAACTTTATACGTTAACGTTTATACCAAAACCCTAACTATATGTAATGTTTACATACAAAACAAAGGTACAAGCTTTTAAGGCATGTGTACAAGGTTACAATGCATAACTTTTGAATATCTTTTCCCTCCAAAATCAATGTACAACTCTCTAAAGCTCAAAGTACAATCCAATAATGCACAACATTCAAATAAGCTCCATTTCCCTCTAAAATCTTAAGGCATTTCGTACCATCTTTTAGGCATGAGTTACAACTTTCCTAAGCACCATATTTAAACATTCTTTCCCTCCATCTCAGCCCCTACTCGTCCTAAAAACCAAAATCCTAACCCGAAAACCCTAAACAACCCGTACACCTTAAACTAGTTTTAAACTAAAACCTAACCTAGCAACCACCCTTCTCCATGATGCACCACCTTGCCTACTATCTTGCTAAGCACCACCATGATTCACCATCATGCCTACTACCTTGCTAAGCACCACCATGATTCACCACCTTGCTAGCCTTCTTTCACCTACTTGTCACCACCAAGCAACCACCCACACACCTTAGTCACCACCTAGCTAGCACCCTACCACCTCCATCACCACCTTGGACTCCAAGCAAAACCCTTGGCCACCACTCCAAGTAAACTTGGTCCCTACTCCATGTAAACTTGGCCACTACTCCTAAATTTACCCTATATATACACAAAATTATACATACACTTTCAATTCACCATCAAAAATTCATACTACTTTAAAATCATGTTCTAGCCATGCCATAGAAGAGAAGAAAGAAGGTTTAAGCTAACTAGAAGCTAAGATTTGAGAAGAAAGGAGTCTTTGATTCATAACTTAAAGTGTTCGACCCATTTCATCAATTTCAACCCATTCAAGATTTTGTAAGTATTCACCTCCTTCAATAAGCTCTTGTATTGTTTTAGATTATATATCAGCTCCTATACATCCTTATGATCTCATGAAATCAGTCCTTAAACCCTAAAGCTTACTCATTTGGTTTTCCTAAACCAAACGCGCCTTTAAAACCCTAAAAGCTCTTTTTGTGAATCTAATAAGCTATAAGCTATAAACTGTTCTAATAAGCAATTTCTATAAGCTCACTTATCACTTTTATAATCATTAAACCTTTTCCTAAAAGCTCTAACCCATCGGGTTAATTTTTCTGAACCAAACATACCTATTTTGGATTTTTAAGCTCATAAGCTCTTTTTATAAGCTACAATCTCGTAAAACATACTTATTTTAGCTTATAGTAATAAGCTATAAGCTGCAAAACTAAGTTGAATTTGAAAAAATACAAAGTATATGGTTTTTGGACTAGAAATGCAAAACATTTCATGCATAGGGGTATATATTGTAAATTTTGAAA
>BQNB010195945.1:0-11327 GCA_026074375.1 Tanacetum coccineum | reverse complement strand
AAATAACTCATATAAATCACATAAGCAGTACTAACTAACTTAGCAGTACTAACTTCTTCACTAGCAGCATTAACTCCTTCAGCAACATTAACTCCTTCAGCAACATTAACTTTGTACTAACAGTAGTAACTTTTGTACTAGCAGTAGTAACTACTTAGCAATTTTTCTTCTAAGTCTCTGAGCAGCACTAACATGTACTAGTAGTAGTAACTTTACACTAGCAGTGCTAACTGTGTACTAGCAGTAGTAAACACTTAGCATTTTTCTCTTTGAAGTTCTTGAGCAGTACTAATACAAGCAGCATTAAGAAGGCTTTTAATCCCAACATGGGACCGCCGGGACCGTCACCAGGTGACGTAGAAATTTTCTGGCTATAAATACTGCACTATTCTCAGCGGAAAAACACACCTCTTTGCACGAATTTTTCAGTTATCTTTCTCTTTCTAAAAACTTTCTTTCTCTCACTAAATCTCTTGATCACTAACATTGTTTAATCTTCTTTCAAGTGATCAAATCTCATCTTCTACCTTCTTTCTTCTTCTATCAAGTGCAAGAGAAGAACACTCGTATTCGCCAAGAAACGAAGTGTTATAGATTAGTAATTTCTCATCTCTTCTTCTAAAATTCAAAACTCTATTTTGATTATCTTGTGTGATTGTGTAAATCAGATAGTATGTAAATCCGATAGTGTAGATGTTGTGATTGGGTAGTGTTTGTGAAGCGGTAGATTGGTTCTAGCTAAGATTAGGACTCGACATTTATCTTAGTGTCAGGAAATAACGTAAGCGGCGTGTAAACGGCTTTCTCCGCCTAAAGGGAGCTTTTTGACATAGTGAAATCTCGATTCGGATACTCGGGGAGTGGAGTAGGGGGAAGAGGAGCTTCGTAGCCGAACCACTATAAATTTTGGTGTCTTGGTTTCGATCTTCTTACCTTATCCTCTTATATGTCTGTGTGTTTCTCACTTATTGTTTGTATCATTATTACAAGTAGATAGGTATATTTATTGGTTCATATTGTTGATTGATTGAGCATATACTCAAATCTAATAATTTTAGAAGTAAAATTTTAAAACAACAATTGACCTGTAAACTATTCACCCCCCTTCTAGTTTACATTGTTATCAAAGCCGAGTCCACTCAAGATATATTAAAATATACTTTATTTTAAAGTTGGATCGATCTAAGGATTTCGAAAAATATCTAGAGGGAAATCCATGCATAGACCACTACCTTTGAAAGTGATAGTTTTATTATATTGGAAAAATAGATTCGAAACATATGTTAAATCAAAAGATCTTGATCTTTGACATGTTATTACTAACGGTGATTTTCAACCTATTGAACAAAATCCAAAAACTAAACTAGATGAGGTTATCCCTTTTGAAAAACAAAGTGATGATCTTAAAAAGAGGCTTGCGAAAAATAACGAAGCCAAA
Organism: Tanacetum coccineum; assembly: GCA_026074375.1. Lineage (NCBI taxonomy): Eukaryota > Viridiplantae > Streptophyta > Magnoliopsida > Asterales > Asteraceae > Tanacetum > Tanacetum coccineum. The sequence continues at coordinate 9,889 of BQNB010195945.1, read as the reverse complement.
TGATTATTAAACAATGCTAGATGCAAAGAAAATAAAATTGTAAGAAATTTCAGTGTAATACGCAAAAGTGAAAATTAAAAAAACTTTGTTAATCACCCATCAAGGAAATAGCCAACTCAAAAGAAAACAATACGACCTTTTGGTATAACAAATATGAAACCAATTTGGGTCATCTCTGAAGATGAATCTATAGATAGTGCTTTTGCTAGGTTTAATACTATTATTACTAGTCTAAAAGCTCTTAATGAAGGTTATTCTAGCAAGAACTATGTTAGAAAGTTTCTTAGGGCTCTACATCCAAAATAGAGAGCAAAGGTCACGACGATTGAAGAGTCGAAAGACTTGACATCACTATCTCTTGATGAACTCATTGGTAATCTCAAAGTCCATGAGATGATCATTAAGAAAGATTCCAAAATAGTCAAAGCTAAAGGAGAAAGGATATCTCTTGCTTTAAAGGCTAAAAAGGAATCTAGTGATGAAAAATGCTCGACCTCTAGAAGTGAAGACGAAGAGTACGTCATGGCGGTTAGAGACTTCAAGAAGTTCTTCAAGAGAAGAGGTAGATTCGTAAGACAACCACGTAACGACAAAAAGACATTCCAAAGAAGTCGAGATGACAAGAACGACAAAAGTGATAGAAAATGTTTTAGATGCGGTGATCCAAATCATCTTATTAGAGAATGTCCAAAACCACTGAAAGACAAGAACCAAAGAGCATTTGTCGAAGGTTCTTGGAGTGCTAGCGGTGAAGAAGATGATGAAAAGGCTAAAGACGAAATGTGTCTCGTGGCTCAAGCATCAAATGAGGTATGTTCCGATTCCTCTTGCTTTAGTGATAAAAATTCATCAATAGACGATCTTACTTTAGATAATGAATATGATAAACTATGCAAGATGAGTTTAAAAATAATTACAAAGAATAAACAACTAAAAGCTATTAGAAATAATTTAGAAAATGAGCTTAGTGAATTAAAATTAAAATTGTGAGAAAAACAAGGGAGTTGATCTCGAATGTACAAATTGTCAATCACTTAAAATAGACAACAAAAAACTTAAAGAAGAAGCTCTTAAGCTAACTCAATTTGAAAAGAGTAAACATTGTTTAAATGAAATGTTGAGTAATCAAAAACCCTTCGGTGATAAACTGGGTCTAGGCTTTAAGTCATTTGAAGCATCAACAAGCGGGACTAAGAAAATCAAATTTGTGAAATCTCAGAATGAAACGCCTTCTGGTGGCGGTCCCCCAAATACTGTGGGCGGCCCCAATAAAGCACAGACGGCCCCCAAAGCGATTAAGGGACCGCCTATTTGTTCACCAGAATCCAAAAAATTCGTTTCTTTTCAAAAATCTATTTTGGGTCCTAGACCAAAACATATAATGGTAAAGTTCCCGTTGCTAGTGATAATGAGGTTAAACAATTCTACAAACCATCGTTAAAACCCAGAGTTAGATTTTCAAAACAAAATTTTAGGTCAAAAACTCCACCACCTAGAAGAGTCAATAATCATTATCCTCGTTCTAAGACACCGCAACCAAAAAGAAATGTTGGTCAACAAAACCAACCTCATGGTTTTCCTATAACTTGGAATAACTTCCAACCTCAAAGTTACATGCCTTGGGGAACGTGTCCTCCATTTCCACATCCCAATCAAATGCAACAAATGCATGGGATGTTTAGCACTAACAACTTTAGACCCATGAGATATTGGGGACTAAATGTTTTAGTTGTTGTATTATATAAATAGATATGCTTTGGAGTCGACTAGGAACCCGACGAGTGGATAACAGATAGTGGATGCTCTAAACACATGACGGGTAATCAAAAGCTCTACTCAACCTAGAAGGCATACAACGGAGGTAATGTCATTTTTGGTAGTAATCTATGTGGTAACATCATTGGCAAATTGTGTCGATATCCTAATGACTCTCTCAATAATAGAAAATGTAAAGAAACAGTAGACAATAAGAATTTAACTTGCTAAGTGTAGGTCAAATATGTGATAGTAAATTTAGAGTAACTTTCTCTAAACACGATAATAAAATCACTATGGACGGTAAGGTTATAGGTAGGGGTATTAGGAAGAAAGGCTTATACGTGATGAAATTAGGAAATAAGCTGAAAGACAAAATTTGTCTTGCAACGATTGATGAAAACTCCAAGTTGTGGCATAGGAGATTAGGTCACGCTAATATGCATCTCATTCAATCATTAGCATCTAAGGAATTAGTTAGAAACTTACCTAAGCTTAAGTTTGATCAACATTTTTGTGATGCTTGCAAAATTTGAAAACAAGCTCACACTAGTCACAAAGCTAAGAATATAGTCTCAACGACTAGATGCTTAGAACTTCTCCATATGGATCTCTTCGGTCCATCCGCCGTATGGAGTTACGGAGGAAACCTCTACACCTTAGTCATAGTAGATGACTACTCTAGGTATACTTGGACAAGATTTTTTAAGAATAAAACCGAAGCTTTCGAGCAATTTGAAATATTTAGTAAGAAAATACAAAATCAATTAGGATGTTCAATAGTGTCAATTAGGACGGACCACGGTAGAGAATTTGATAATGAAGTGCAATTTGGAGAGTTTTGTAATGCCAATGGTATTACACATAACTTCTTAGCTCTACGCACTCCACAATCAAATGGAGCGATATAAAGAAAAAATAGGACACTTCAAGAAATGAGTAGAACCATGTTGAATGAACGTTACCACAAAAATTTTGGTGTAACACCGTAGATGCTTCAACATACATCCTCAATCGAATCCTAATTAGAGCCATCTTAGGTAAAACACCTTATAAACTCTTGAGAGGTAGGTAACCTACTCTTGATTACTTTAGAGTGTTTGAAAGCAAGTGCTTCATCCTAAACACCAAAGACTATCTTACTAAGTTTAACCCAAAGTCATACGAATGTGTCTTTTTAGGCTACTCCCAAAATAGCAAAGCCTACATCATTCTTAATAAACATACCATGAAAATCGAAGAATCATTCAACGTAACATTCGATGAAACTCCTCCACCCTTTAAGACATCACCTTTGGTGGATGATGACTTAGATGAAGTAGAAGCAATTAAGGTTACCAAAAAGAAAAACTTAGAGAATGACATTGAGGATGAAACTTTAGAAATTGACAAAACAATCAATATTAAGGAATATAGGAACCATCCATTATAAAATGTCATGGGAAACCTTAACCAAAGAACTCTTAGGTCACAAGCCCAAAACCAAAGTAACTTCTTTTGTTTTATATCAGCTATAGAACCTAAGAATGTGAATGAAGCCTTAACGGATGAAAGTTGGATAATCACTATGCAAGAAGAATTAAATCAATTCATTGCAAACGATGTTTGGGAGCTAGTACCACAACCTAAGAATATGACAATCATAGGAACTAAGTGGGTGTTTAGAAATAAGTTAGACGAGAACGATGTTGTTTCTCGAAATAAGGCTAGGCTAGTTGCTCAAGGCTACAATCAACAAGAGGGCATCGATTATGATGAAACTTATGCCTCGGTTGCTAGACTCGAGTCTATTAGAATACTATTAGCTTACGCTTGTGCTTTAAATTATTAGCTATTCCAAATAGATGTAAAAAGTGCATTCCTGAACGGTTTTATCAATGAGAAGGTATACGTGGCACAACCTCCAGGATTCATTGAATTTTAAAAACCGGATCATGTTTATAAACTAAAGAAAGCTTTATATGGTCTTAAACAAGCACCCAAAGCTTGGTATGATAGATTAAAAGCTTTTTTTTTATTAAACATGAATACAAAATGAGAATGGTAGATAACACACTTGTTACTAAGAAGAAAAGTTTAAATCTCATCATTGTTCAAATATATGTCGACGACATTATATTCGGTTCGACTTGTCAAGACATGTGTGATGAATTTGCCAAAATTATGCATGACGAGTTCGAGATGAGCATGATGGGTGAACTTAACTTCTTCCTTAGATTACAAATAAAACAAATGGAAGACGGTATCTTCTTTAATCAATCTAAATATATTAAAGAAATGCTTAAGAAATTTGGCTTAGAAGATTCTAAACCAATAAAAACCCCCATGTCCTCGGATACTAAACTTACGAAAAGACGAAGAGTATGAGTCGGTAGATAGTACCAACTATCGAGGCATTATTGGTAGTTTACTCTACCTAACAGCAAGTAGGCCTGATATCATGTTTAGTGTATGCCTTTGTGCACGCTTCCAAGAGGATCCCAAAAACTCTCATCTTGAAGCGGTTAAGCGTATCTTTCGATACATTAAAGGCACTACGCACTTAGGATTATGGTATCCTAAGAGGACCGACATAGAAACAGTAGTATATGCCGAATCTGATCATGCGGGAGATTATGTGGACCGAAAGAGCACTAGCGATATTTGTACGTTCGTGGGATGTTGTTTAACATCTTGGTCCTCGAAGAAATAAACCGCTCTTGCTATATCCACTACCGAATCCGAATACGAAAGTGTCAAAAAGGCATGTCAACAAGAACTATGGATGAAACAAGCTCTTATCGACTACTGTGGAAACTAAAAGGGAGGGGGGTTGAATAGTTTACAGATTCATTTTACGTTTTAAAAATTAGCTTTCAAAATATTTAGATTCGAGTTGTATGTTTAACCAATTCACAATATGAATACACAATATAACAATCTAAACTAAAGCTAAATAACAATGACAATAATATAAAGAGATAAGGAAAGGAACAATCAAACCAAGATGCCAAGATTATATAGTGGTTTGGCAACGAAGCACCTCTTCGCCCTACTCCACTCCTCGAGTATCCTACTTGAGATTTTACTATGTCAACAAGCTCCCTTTAGGCGGATAAAACCGTTTACACGTCGCTTACGTTATTTTTCGACACTAACCTAAATGTCGAGTCCTAATCTTAGCCAGAACCAATCTACAACTTCACAATCAATATACAATCACTAGATCTACACTATCAGATTTACACACAATCCAAATAAAAAAAATACACAAAATAATTACAATAGAGATTTGGTACTTAGAAGAAAAGAAGAGAGATCACTACATAACAATTCGTTTCTTAGCGAATACGAATGTTCTTCTCTTGCACTTGAATGAGAAAGAAGAGATGAGAAGAAGAGATTAGATCACTTGAAACAAGATCTAAGAGTGTTAGTGATCAAGAGATTTAGAGAGAGAAAGTTATCTGAAAATTTTGTGCTAAGAGGTCTGATTTTCTGCAAGGAATGAAGCAGTATTTATAGGCAGGAAAATCCAACGGTCACTAGGGGCGATCCCGGCGGTCCCAGATATATAAGGGGCCCGCCATGCCTATAAGGGGGCCGCCTAGTAGACCATGCTCCCTTTTTTGTCTTTTTGTGGGGAATGTTGTATCTGGTATGAAACCTTCTATTTTGGGGGAAAATTTTGAATTTCAAATTTTAAGTTTTTAATAAAACTTTTCTTTTAATTAGAAAATATTTTGTATAATTATTTTTATGAAATTCTTTTGTAAAAATGTAATGGATAAGAGAAAAATATTTTCTTGATCACTAATCATGCTTAATGATTTGTTTGTTCATACCTTAAGTGATTACTAATCTTAGAAATGGAATTTTACGATTAATAATTTGTAAACGTTTAATTTTATCGTAAACGTTTTTACATTTTGTTATTATCAAAACGTTGAGAGGTCAAAAAATATAAATAACGTTTTTAGACATTATTTGTATTAACAATCTCCCCCTTTTTGATGATGACAAAATATAAACTCATTTTGTATAAAATTAAAAGTTACAAAATTATTAAAGAGTTTTGTTCCATTTCTCCCCCTTTTTGTCGAATTCAAAAAGGATGATCGTCGAGTAGTTGTAGGAAGAAAGAAATCGACGATATCAAGACTCCCCCTTGATGTATGCTCCCCCTTGTTCGGGGCACCAAGGGATCGATCTTACGAAAATTGTTTGCTACAAAACAAAGTTAGAGATACAAGTGCAAGACAAATATCTTTTAAGTAACACATTATAAGCAATTAGCATGCAATTAAGCTAAATTAAAAAAAGAGAAAACACAACGAGTACTAACAACGTACTTACCAGTAATAATACCAGTATTACTTACCAGCACTAACTACCAGTACTAAACTACCAATTTAACTTAGAGTTGTATGCTAGTTATGTGTTAGTATGTAAGTATAAGTTTGTACTGCTTAGCCTTATACAAAACACAATTAAACAAGAAATTAGCTAAACAGGAGGTTAACTACCCAAAATAAGCACTTTGCATAAGAATAAGCAACATGAAAGGACTATAATGATAATAAGCTTGAAATAAAAAATGATTAACTCTTAAAATATTTAGAAAAGACAAATGAGTTCTACTGAAACAGTACACTAAATAGCTTAATTAATCTAAAAATCTAAGAAATTTAAATAAGCAGAAATTATAAGCTGATAAGCTTAAGTTGAACAACAGTTATAACAATTAAGACTAACAGTACTAACTTGGAGTTAGTATGGTTAGTGTTAAGTTTGTGATGTTTCAAAAAGTGAACTACCAGTACGTAACTTAGAGTTAGTACTGCAGTGTGGAGTTAGTAATGTTCCTACAAAATAAATCTAGAAGTACTAACTTTGGAGATTGTACTGCTTGTTCAAAAAACAGCCTTTAACTTTTCCAAAAATCATTTTTATTTCAAACTAATTAAAAACAGATTATCAAATAACAAGTAAAAACACTTTATAAGCAATTTTCAATCCTAAGATGCACTTAAATAAGGATGAATTAGTCTAGCAGTATATACTGAAAACCAACTGTTGTATTAAATAACTAGCAATTCGCAATAAGACAAGTTAAAGTAAGAAAAAGAGAGACTTACACAACCCTTGCTCAAAACAGGGTCAAACAATGAATCTACAAGCTCTAGCTTGCATAGAACAAGCTAGTGAGAGTCCATAAGCCCATCCAAAACCTGAGCTTTCATTCCATAAATTAAGCTGAGGGTATATTTGTGAGTGATTGGTGTGATATTCTCTTTAACTCCTTACTTTTAAGTTCATCTAGTTTAAAACAGTTTGTAACAAGCTGTATTGAGAGCTTTTGAACACAAAACAACTCAATTAAGAAACTTAACACTTGGGATTATAAAGTGACTTTAAAAACTCAAACTTGCATTAAAACTTGAAAGTGTTACAAGCTGAAAGTAAATAACTGAAAATAAGCTAAGTTCAATTAAAAACTAAAAAAAACTAGATGCCTCCAATGCCACAAAGGCTTACAAAAGGCTCTATTTATAGCCGAAGTATATGACTTGCATCTTGTGCTTCTTTGGAGAGATAAAACCAAGTGTGCTAGTTGTGTGAGGAGAATCTAGAGCAAATCCCAGCCTTTGATTTCTTTTGAGCTTCTTTGGAGACAATCTCAGCCATCGAAGTGCTTTGGGAATGGAGAGGGATTGCCAACATGGACTTTATAAAGCTGGGGGGAACGTATGGTGGATGAAATGATTGGTAGGATGTTGAGTGATTTTTGCAGGAGAAGTATGGGAGCAAATAGGGTGCTGAGCTGTTTTGGTATTGGGGGAAAAAGGTTTATACAAGTTGGGTTGTGACACGAAGGGGGGGTTGAAGATGATTAAGGGAAATGTTTTGGCTTTTGTACAAGGAAAAGGCCCCTCAATCTTTCTTCTTTTCATTCCCTTTTTCCCCTTTCTTTCTTTTATAAATGAAGTCTCCCAAATTGGCATAATCAGCCCTTGTGGTTTATATAATAATATAACTTAGGGGTTTGGCATTTTTGACCCCTCAAGTTATATTTTTCTTTGCTTTTTCTTCTCGGAGTTGACTTGACTTTGATTGGGCTTCGTCTTCACACACTTTTCCATCTCGTGTCCTGTTTTGTCGCTTTTTTGCTTGGCTTTTCGTCTTTTTGTGAGATATCCGTTCCTGCACAACACAATTAGCAAAACAAGCATATATTTGGCATTTTGAGTCCGTTTTTGGTTATTTTAGCTCGTTTTTAAAGGTAAAAGGTATGTGTGGTTAAGCACATACCAAAATCCCCCAAACTAAGATGTTGCGTGTCCCACGCAATGCTATGAAGTAAGCACTCGAGAAACCAAAAATCTCAAATCCCCTCGACTAATAACTTGGAAAAGTAGCCAAGCGTTTATCAAAGGGAATAAAAGAATCAATAGCCTCGACAAGTCCCGGTTCTCACCAATTTTTATATTTACACAACTACTCTAAATATATATATATATATATATATATATATATATATATATATATATATATATATATATATATATATATATATATATATATATATATATATATATTTTATGTTTGACTTCCTTTATTTATCAACAATGGGATCATAGAATGAGAAACGTTCGTAGAATAATCCACGGACGTCCTGACGGATAATTTCATCGTCCCCGATTTTTTTCACAAGCTCCAAGCTAAACAATTAAACAAGATCATTGTCGATATAAGTTTAGATGTTAAGCCCTCATACTTATGACTTGTGAACCTTTTACTCCCAACATGGATATATGATTTGAATGTGTGTGCTCGTTTTTACCATAGATCAACTTATTTTCATAGTCATAATTCAAGATGAATCACGACTCAAAGCAACAACTTATTAGGTACTTGTAACTTGATTTTAAACCATAGAACTTTTTGCAACATATTTATCATTTTCATAAGTCTTAACGCTTAGGAATGTGTTGCTTAGTTTGAACCACCTACCTTGGCCTCGCTCCCTAGTAGGATATCACAACCAACGACGGTGTTCTTAGTTTGACAAAACCCACCCCGTTGTTTGCGTTGTGGAAATCACATCACACCTTCTTCCTAATATGGCTAAGGATCGGTGTCTTAGTTTGAACCCTCACCTAGACCTTTCTTCCAAGTGAGATATCACAACACACCAAATCCCTAGAAGTAAAGACGTCTTAGTTTGAACCCCCACCTCGTGGTTAGCGGAGTGGGATATCACGACACATCTTTTACTAGCTCCATATGATCAAATGTATGCTTCATTGGCATAATTACAATATTCGTGCATTTTTGCATTCATACTTCATTCATTGCTTCTTTGGCATTTTATCTTTCAAAACCTTGCTTTTAAAGAATCAAGTTACAAATTTGAAGCTTTTTCTGAAAACATCGATTGACTTAGTTGAACAAGCACGTATGATTAGGTGGATTAGAAGCTTATGGGAGAAAAAAGAACACAAGTTATTCATATAAGTTTTGAGACGAATCTTGCTTAACACAAAAACTTATATTTAACTCTATCACTTCTTGTTCTTCATCTCGTGAAAGCTTAGCCTACAATTGAGGAACTAGCTAGGGCTCAACACGCCCGATCGAGTCAAAAATTATTCTCATTCTACCCAAAAGAAAAGTCGAAACTGTGACAAAACACTTATTTTATTTTTGAACATTTAAAATTTTTTTCATTTTTTTTTGGTATTTTTGCAACAGTTTGGTGGTAAAAACGGAATTACGTGACAACAACGGCTGCAGGCAAAATCAAATCGAAGATCCCCCCCATACTAGAACTACACATCGTCCTCGATGTTTTGAAAGGGGTACCTACATAAATCTAAGGCCGTTTATGAAGTGTGCCAAAAGATAAAATGTTAGTCGATTAGATTTGGATACTGGATTCCCAAAATGAAGCTGAGGATGTGGAACTCGAGTGATCGAATAGACAAAACCGAGAATACGAGAGCCTTCACAATCCGGGCAATCCTGGACAATACGAAACACGGGTGATAGAAAAGACAAGCTATCTCACACAACAAACAACACTTATTCATACAATTACAACTACGGATAAGCATGGGTTGCCTCCCACGAAGCGCTTGTTTAAGGTCGCTAT
>BQNB010195944.1:0-11327 GCA_026074375.1 Tanacetum coccineum | reverse complement strand
TTCTTCAGATATAAATCACATGGACTTGCAAATATAAGTACGACGCGTAATAGTATAAATTCCTGTGTAGGTAGTTATAGTCGTTAAGTCGTCCCTAGAGCCAACGGTTTAATCAACAAATTGAAAATATAAAATGTTAACTCATAAACACAAGTGTCCTTGATGACCCATTTGCATACACCACTTCATACCTTAAGTATTGTTAGAATGTAAACTCAGACGTTGTCATAATTACTTAGGTGATTGAGTAAGTCACTTTTGACGTGCATTGAACCATTATCAGGCGACTAACCGACAAGGTGAGTTTCATAGCCCCTACTTTACTGTTTTAAATCATCTTTTGGGGTGAGAACATTGCTTAATTTTTACAGTTAAACACAAGTACATTTACTGATTTACTATTTTGGGTCTAAGTCCCTATTCAACCCAACTTGCTATATTGCCCAATTTATCATGAGCTGTCAATTTCTTGACCGGATGACCGGTTGAGGGAGCGCGAATGTTATGAATAGATCTATCGGGATTGACAATCCCTGTTTGTATTGGACTGACATTAGTCAAGCAAACACAGTTTCATTTGAGTCAATTACGGATGTTACGGGTTAATCATCTGCACGGGCTTATCTATGATGATATATGTTAACGCTTCAGTGTCATGAGCTTAGACAATAGTAAATACTTTTCATCGTGATATATATAGGGTTGCTATATTTCATGCTATGGTTATAAATCTGGTGGTTCATCACTATTATCAAACAAAGAAACCTATGAACTCACCAACTTTATGTTGACGCTTTAGCAATGTTTTCTCAGGTGTTCTACAGTACGGAATGTATGGAGTCTGCATTGGTATATTGGTATGTAGAGGTCTATCTCTCGTATCAAGTCCTCTTCATGCCATGAAGTCACAATCCCAAATCCAGTCTTCCGCTGCAGTGAATTTGGGGGTGTAACAGATTGGTATCAGAGCCACTTGGTTATAGAGAACTAGGTTGCATTAGTAACTCTAGACTATAACTGGCTCTAAATGACATATCAGAATAGCATACGTATTATCTATTACTATTTGCTTCCTAAGTCAATAACTGTGTGGCACGATATCATTGAATAACTAAAGTACCACTTGTCCGTCATGGAAAGCATGACTACACAATATTATTTACCATCTTGGAATAATATATCTTATGGATTACGTATTTGTATCATCCTAGCGCAAGGAAACTATCAAGACTCTCACCAAATAATTAACCCTATAACCAACATCACATTACGAAGAGTCACATACACAATATTATGAATTTTGTCCGTGATTACATCCTTACTATATCATTTTATGGGGGTCACCTACATACACACTTCAGGATACCTTGCTAATCACCCACTCATGACTTCACTACGCGAGGATTCTTTATAGCAACCTTTGTGAAATACACACTACTACTACTATGTCGGTATACACTTAAAAGTATTTTAAGGTATACAAAAACCTACCAAAAAGCATGTATCGCTTGAGTACACCAATAATTGGCGAATGTCGCATCGCTTGGGAACATGAACAACAAATCCATAATAGAAACAAATTAAAACATGACCGGTAAGGGTAAGAGATAATAGTCGCAATTAGCAGTCACAAAACTACGGAAAGAAATTTAAGGCATAAAGGTTTACACCAGCCCTGAGCCAAGAATAATATGAACTCCACGGATATACACCTTGTCCGGAAGCCTACTACACCATCCGGTCTCAAGCTTGGGTCTTAACATAAGGATACCACTACTAATTGCGAGTAAATTTCTCAAATAAACAAGAAACATACGAATGCCCAAAACCCAACACTGCTCTATATATCCTCGAGACATAGCATGAACATGCAATACACCTCATCACAAAATAGATAACACTCATAAGTTAATCTTTATCCGGATATGGAATGTAAGAAGAAGGAACCCCATTTTGTCATGTGTAGGGTGCATTCGAGAAATGTCTCAATCACTTTCCAGCAACGTACCAGACAAATCCCTAGAACAGGAAGCCGCCACGGGACATTCCACTCCAATAGGAATTAACTCGCCAACCTCTCAGGCAACCCAATTACCTGAGCTAGGGCTAACCTTGACCCCTGCTACAAGGCGTGAATACTCCTAAGAAATGAATAAACCCAGTGCTCCTGCACCAATATCCCAAGTGCCTGGGCTATCTCGAAAGAGAAGCAGATCACCATCATCGCCATTCTTCCCAGATGCCATTACCTTCTCTGACGGTAAACCAGCATCCGAGACATTAGAACTCAACCCAGAAGATGTGACGGCCAGACTAGAGGACCTGGAAGTAGAAATTGACACTCCGAATTGCAGGATTCCCTCGCAGCTGCCGAGAGCGAGATTGCAATATTGCAAATAAGGGCAGCAGATACCGAGAGCAGGCGTGTTGAAGATCACGAGCAAATTCAGAAAATTCTAGCCCACCTAAAACTATAAGCAAGACAACCGAACTCGCTGTAACAATGTATCCTAACTTGCAAGGAAACATCTAGGCAAAGAAACTAATAAAGACTTGTACTGTGCTTTCATGAAATAATAAAGGAAATAATAATTCTTCCCTAAAAAGTTTATGAGTACATTTACCATGTATAAGAGGAACCATGTGTTTGATAATTTTTAAAATCAAATGACATGCATCTTAATGCGCCAATGAAATAACACAATCGAAATTCCGCTCAGTGCAAAACAAGTATACTCAACAAATAATACAATCATGTACCTGGAAAATAAAAATAGGGAAGCTGTTTTCGTTAAAACCTATGAAACTTAAGGATCGTTTCGAAAAGGGGCACACACAGCACTTCAGACAAGAAACAGTAATCCCTACAAAAATCAATTCCTTTCTTCCACTATTCGACATTTTGTCGGTCCAAAATATCCTTCTCATTTACAAATCAATAAACGCCTTCTCAATAAAATACTAAATACATCTCCAGGTAATGACTTCGAATCATACCCAGATGCAAGGTAGGGCACATAGCAACATATGGTTATAACGAGAAAGATTAAACCATAAAATACGTAACGCGAAGCCCTATTCAATCAGATCCATAGTATTTTCGTTCATAATACAACAAAATACAAAATATAGGAAATACAACAAAGATGTAAAATGCTAAAACGACAGTTACATCACCGCGTGAAAAGAAACACATCGGGTAGATCAGCAAAATGAGCGATGCGATGATTATGATCATGACGGGAGTAAAAATCTCGATTGGAAACTCCATGGGGATTGGTAACAGACAGTTTCGAGGGAGAAGGAAAAAAACTTAATATGGTGGAGTGACGATAACTCGGGATAGGAGATAAGTAAAGTGAAATTTAAGAGAGATAAGAAAAGGGGCGGCGTGGTGAAATACTAATTTAATACATTTATGATGGACAGGTTATGTCTAGAAAGAGTGATTGCAATCAAACCCTAAACTTTCACCAAAAGTGATTATTCAAAATAACTTATATGAAGCGCTATGCACTTAGTAAAATAAACACATAAAGTGAACATAAACTTTCAGAGGACCACAGGTGTGGTAGAATGTAACAAGGGAATAATAAACCAATTGACATATAACATAACACCACTCATTGGATACTTGGGGGATACGACAATTTGTACACACTACGAGTCTCTGTACCAACTACGGTTACAATCATAAACAAATAACTAAAGGAAAAGGGGATGCCAATGTAAACCTGAGGTATACATAGCCTGATCAACTATGTATAAGTTAGGTCGACAGAGATATGCCCAATAATACTCGATGTAATAACAAAAGTTTGAACGCGTACACATTTTACTCATTTATCACATTAAAGACAACACTCAAGGAAACTATGAATGTCTACGATTCATCAAGAATACATCATGAGAATTCAATCATACATAAACGAAGCAAGGATAAAGGTAAAACATTTGAATTCAAGACAAAGGTTTCGATTTAAAAAGACTGCGACACCCTATGAAAATTTAAATCTTATTTCAAACCCTAAAGAAAAAAAAATCAATCACCAAAAGAGTTTCAGACTGTTAAAATAATTACTTTAGGGGAAAATTTACAAATTTATAACACCATCCCTAAATCACATTATTATTCTGTAGAGGGACAACAATCATGTTCACTCAATTATTCAATACAGAATTACCACGCAAACACTTTAAAATACTGTGTGGAGACAGTAGTCATAGTCGCTCAATTATCCCATTCAAGATACATCATGGCAAGGCAACAGTCACGAAACAAACGTTTTGATACTACAGAAATCAAATACATTCATTTGAACTTACTAGACAACTAACATAATAGCCGTTGATTTGCAAAAGTAGAAATACAAGTACATAGGCAACAATGTTTATTCAAAGCAGTACAACAACATGGTTACAACCACCCTTAAACCATTAATCCGATGACTCGCAATCCGAGTCGTACCTCACTACCCCAAATTCTAAAAAGAATGCATCATTCTCAGCTTGTTCTTGCCTAATTTTCTCCTCTTGTGCCATTTTGTTCATAGCCTCTTCTTCCAACATTTCTTTTAGAGCTTCTTCATCCATACGGAGTTGATGTAACTCCTTCTCGGTAAGAGGAAAAGCAGTCTGTGATGACGAGCAACCGGAGTATTTTTCCTGGAACCAAGCCGACTTAGTCTCCATCTGTTTCTCTAGCTGTGCCGCCTTTCCATACATAGAAAGGTGCAACTTGCGATCCTTTTCGGAGCTTTCTTTTAAAAGAGTGCAAATCAAAGCACGATTCTCCTGAGAAATATCGTTGCATTTCTCATAAGCTTTTCTAAGATCGTCCCTGACGGCGCAGGAATCCTCAAACTGAAAAGCCAAATTCAAAAGCACATCCTGACGACCCTTATCTTCATCAATTAATCTTTGCACCAAGGCTTCGACTTCGGAATCAGTATGAGGAAGCGCACAGGCCATTTGAAGTATTTTGGAGTAAGGATTTAAGTTGGAAAAATTCAAAAGGAATGAGATGGCATTTATAAGGAAAAAGGGAAGGAGGAAAAAAAATAATAATTTAAGGCTCTACTATTTACTCCAACGGATATACTTCCAGCATTTTGTCGTACTAGCTCATCACAATAACGAGACATTCAGTTAGGGATGCGTGAGAACCAGTTTAAGAACAAATACCCTCACTTGTTCACAAACTTGCGACCTACCGCAACGTCTTGATTTCGGGACGAAATCGCATAACATAGGGCGGATGTGACACCTCGGAAAAATAAATAACTTTTGTTCCTTTATGCAAAGTATGTATCGCAAGTCATTTCAAATGTACCGTCACCTTTTCAATAAAAGACATCTTTCAAACGGCATACGACATTTTTCGCTAGTTAAAAAAAAATTATAATGACACACATAAATCATCATTTTATTTTACGGATCAAAAAGGAGTACTTTAGAGATCGCGTAGCAATAACAATCATATTTTATTTTTACGCCACGTGAAACAAAATCGCACGACTATATTATTTTGAGAACCCGTTATTTTGAGAACCCGTTCATGCTACAATAACTAAAATATAAAGGGACCAATGTATATACTTTACTAAGTAAATAATACGACTTAACATTTCATTTCCTAAAAACTTAAATGTACAAAATACTATCTAAGACACTCCGTATAAAAGAAATTCAAAATGGATGAACCAACATCATCATTTCATTCTTACAAACTCATGTCCTACATCCTTGAGACTATTCAGCCGATACGTCTTTCAACACCATTTCAATTTCAATCCACAAAAGGTATCTATTCCTCTAACAATATTATGAGAAGAGTAATCATCACGAATAGTGTCATATACATCAATAGTATATGTGAATTATATCATTCACATTCACATGTATGGTTTCAGAGAAACTATAGTCACCTTGTAATATAAATAGGCATTCATGCACGAGCTATTCCATCACACTAAAACTTGAAAACAATGATTACACAAGTCAGTAAGAGTAAGCTTTCAAGAGCTAGTGAACATCTGGTTTGAAGTAGTATTAACTAAGGGATTAGTTCAAACGTCTCGTCGTCGTCATGCCTTAACCCATTTAGCAATACTCAGACTTTTGTGTTTGACTGCGTCACTGTTTGACGTGCCTTAGTCCATTACCAATCTCAGGTGATTAACCGACGAGGTAAGTTTTCATAGCCTCTACTTTATTGTTTTAAATCATTTTTTTTGGGGTGAGAACATTGCTTATTTCTAAACAGTTGAACATAAGTACATTTACTGATTTACTATTTAGGTCTAAGTTCCTATACAAACCAACTTACTATATTGCCCACTTTATCATGAACTGTCAATTTCTTGACCGGATGACCAGTTGAGGGAGCGCGAATGTTGTGGATAGATCTATCGGGATTGACGATCCCTGTTTGTCTTGGACTAACATTAGTCAAGCAAACACAGTTTCATTTGAGTCAAATACGGATGTTGCTGGTTGAACATCTACACGGGCTTATCGATAATGATATATGTTAACGCTTCAGTGTCATGAGCTTAGACAATAGTAAATACTTTTCATTGTGATATATAGGATTGCTATATTTCTTGCTATGGTTATAAATCTTGAGGTTCATCAATTTTATCACACAACTAAACCTATGAACTCACCAACTTTATGTTGACACTTTAGTAATGTTTTTCTCAGGTGTTCCATATTACGGAATATATGGAGTCTGCATTAGTATATTGGCATGTAGAGGTCTATCTCTCGTATCAAGTCCTCTTCACGCCATGAAGTCACAATCCCAAATCCAGTCTTCCGCTGCAGTGAATTTGGGGGTGTGACAATTTGATATGTAGATGGTGCAAATTGATTTTCATGATTTTGGCACATGTAGAAGAACAAAATACAAAAGAAATCATGAAATGCATCTAATAAACATATATGCATCTAATTAAAAGGTAAAAAACACATTATGATGCATTATAATGCATCTAAGATTATAGACATGCATCTAATTTAAGTTGGTGCATCTCGAATATGCGGTTATAGTTACTTCTTATCCTTCTTATTTTAAGAAGACTTCTCATTTAATCCTAGCTATATATATATATATGCCTAATTGGTAAATTTACACACCCTTCACATCAAAAATTAAGGATACAAGGATACAACCACCTATTTTTGGCTCCCTCGTATAATAACTACCTTAGTGTGGCAAGAATATCACTTCAAACAACAACCGCAGTAGATAGCTCAATAGTCTTAACGCATGTCAAAACCTTAATGATTTATGAGAAAGAGTCCATTGAACCACTTTTGTGCCTCTCCATATGTGCTTGTAGCCCAAAGATGCCTTCTCATCCATGGGTAGAACACCACTATGAACGCGAACTACTGACTGATACGAACCAGATCGATAAAAGAGATTAAAGAACGAATAACGATAGGTGACCAACTTTCGAGAGGTCGATCTCTCCCCCAAACATAATAAGAATTACAATCCTAATCCTTTATTTATAATAATCTTATTCTTGTAGAACAAGTCGGATCCTAATTTTTTCCTAAATAAAACATATCTATTAAATAATTTAAGCTATTTTAATAGTGATTTAATATCAATTCCATAATTAATTAGTAATTTCTTGGATCATATCATTACTCCGGCCCGCAAAAAACACCTTGTCCACAAGGTGTTGCTGCAAAATATTGCCTCATGTAATTCCGAGATCCCATGTTATTCGTTGTATCCCCTTTTTGTGCTTCAAAAGCTAGTAGTCCTGATGTATCTTTTTGAGTGCTCTTATGCAGACTTGTAATTGTTCATGTGGACCCAATTTCAAATCCATTACCAAGCGAGGTAAATAACATGAGTCATATTACCGGCTTTGGCCGGATATAGCCGGGTCTGGACGGATATGGCCGGGTTTGGCCGAGTTTTGGCCTGAGATGGCCAGGTTTGGCCGGATATAGCCTGGTCTTTGCCAGATATAGCCAGGTTTTGTTCGTATCGTGGTGGTTTACATATATGAGGACATGGCTAGATTCGAAAGACTAAAATCTGTTACATATCGAGTGCGACGATAGTTTATTTTCTTTACCTGCTTGGACTCCACTTTTGGGAGTCATCAGCGCGAGCGACTATCTTTACATCTTTCTTGCGTACATCTGCGTTGTATGTTTTCTTCTCCTCCGGCGAGTTCGATCCCAAAGAGAGTATTAGGATCATCACGTATATAATGGTTATAACCCGTCTGGTAAACGCAATAATTTAGTATGGGTGAAAACGAGCGAGCTCGGGTTTTGTTGATCTGCAAAAAGAATTTCACCTTTCTGAAAATCATTTTTTCTTCAGATATAAATCACATGGACTTGCAAATATAAGTACGACGCGTAATAGTATAAATTCCTGTGTAGGTAGTTATAGTTGTAAAGTCGTCCCTAGAGCCAACGGTTTAATCAACAAATTGAAAATATAAAATGTTAACTCATAAACACAAGTGTCCTTGACGACCCATTTGCATACACCACTTCATACCTTAAGTATTGTTAGAATGTAAACTCAGACGTTGTCATAATTACTTAGGTGATTGACTAAGTCACTTTTGACGTGCATTGAACCATTATCAGTTTCAGGCGACTAACCGACAAGGTGAGTTTCATAGCCCCTACTTTACTGTTTTAAATCATCTTTTGGGGTGAGAACATTGCTTAATTTTTACAGTTGAACACAAGTACATTTACTGATTTACTATTTTGGGTCTAAGTCCCTATTCAACCCAACTTGCTATATTGCCCAATTTATCATGAGCTATCAATTTCTTGACCGGATGACCGGTTGAGGGAGCGCGAATGTTATGAATAGATCTATCGGGATTGACAATCCCTGTTTGTCTTGGACTGACATTAGTCAAGCAAACACAGTTTCATTTGAGTCAATTACGGATGTTGCGGGTTAAACATCTGCACGGGCTTATCTATGATGATATATGTTAACGCTTCAGTGTCATGAGCTTAGACAATAGTAAATACTTTTCATCGTGATATATATAGGGTTGCTATATTTCATGCTATGGTTATAAATCTTGTGGTTCATCACTATTATCAAACAACGAAACCTATGAACTCACCAACTTTATGTTGACGCTTTAGCAATGTTTTCTCAGGTGTTCTACAGTACAGAATGTATGGAGTCTGCATTGGTATATTGGCATGTAGAGGTCTATCTCTCGTATCAAGTCCTCTTCACGCCATGAAGTCACAATCCCAAATCCAGTCTTCCGCTGTAGTGAATTTGGGGGTGTGACACTATGCCTGGGTTACACGAATACCTCTTTGGGATAAAACCAAGTTCATGTTCTTGTTTTAGGCACAAATCAAGAACCCTTCGCTTCTAAGTGTTTTTGTTGCATGTTTGTTTTCAATACAATTGTGATCTCCTATTTATAGGAGTAATACTCAAAACCTAGTCAATGTTTTTACGAGAGATTTTATCTATATCTATATCTATATCTATATCTATATCTATCTATCTTGTATATACTCTTCTACAAAACACAATTTTTTCATAATTATTTTTTTCCAAAAAAATCTCCTCACCTCATGCACGTGGCATTTTAATTCTCCTATGAAACCCTCCCTTAAAACCAACACCAAAATTAATTAGCGTCAAAAAAATAGTTTGACCAACATTAATCAGCTAAAAATAGTTTGACCAAAATAAATGTAACGCTACATTGAATGTGACGTTACATATAATGTTTAATTGTTCAGTTTGAATCTCGTGTTCTAAATTTGGAAATACTCTTCTATAAAACACAGTTTTTTCAGTCTGCTAATTAATTTTTTCCAAAAATATCTCTTTACCTCATGCTGACACGTGGCATTATAATTCTCTTATGAAACCATCCCTTATAACTGACACCAAAATTAATTAGCGTCAAAATAATAGTTTAACCAAAATTAATCAGTTAAAAATAGTTTGACCAAAATAAATGTAACGCTACATTGAATGTGACGTTACATATAATGTTTAATTGTTCAGTTTGAATCTCGCGTTCTAAATTTGGAAATCTATATCTATATCAATATCTATCTATCTTGTATATACTCTTCTACAAAACATAATTTTTTCATAATTATTTTTTTCCAAAAAAATCTCCTCACCTCATGTACGTGGCATTTTAATTCTCCTATGAAACACTCCCTTAAAACCAACACCAAAATTAATTAGCGTCAAAAAATAGTTTGACCAACATTAATCAGCTAAAAATAGTTTGACCAAAATAAATGTAACGCTACATTGAATGTGACGTTACATATAATGTTTAATTGTTCAGTTTGAATCTCGTGTTCTAAATTTGGAAATACTTTTCTATAAGACACAGTTTTTTCTGCTAATTAAATTTTTCCAAAAATATCTTTTTACCTCATGCTGACAAGTGGCATTATAATTCTCTTATGAAACCATCCATTATAACTGACACCAAAATTAATTAGCGTCAAAATAATAGTTTAACCAAAATTAATCTGTTAAAAATAGTTTGACCAAAATAAATGTAACGCTACATTGAATGTGACGTTACATATAGATGTGTGCGATACGGGTAAGTTTTAAATTTATAACTCGGTCTACCGAATTTCTTAACAACACATACGAGCAAGTGTACTCGTCCGTTAGTAGCAAGAGATTATACGGTAAGCCGGGATCGTTCACGGGGATTAGTGTGTTTTGGTGGTGTTTTAAAATTCGCGATTAACAATCTTAAGAAGCAAGCAATGATTATAACGAAAACTCAAATGATTAAAAGAATACACTTGATTAGACTAGTTTGGGAATCCAATTTGGTATGATTGTAATGAACATCTTAACATGTTGATAAATAAGAATTAGATGGTGATCTAATCAAATATTTTCAATAACCTTTAATCCTCCTCAAGTTCGCTAGTAACCAAACACAGTTTGAATCTCGTGCTCTTTTATCCCATCAGCAGTACTTACAAGGGAAGGTTAGAAAAGTACTGTTAGATCAAAAATGACACAAGCAGTACCTTCACAAAGTACTGCTAGATCATTTTACCAAAATACTGCTTCTAGTAAAATGGTTTTATGACGATCTGGTTTACATAGTTTTCGTCATGAAAGTGTTTCATGACGTAGGCCATATTTCTCAAGACCAGTGTTTAGCACAAGTACTGGTAGACCTTATTATCCAAGAATGGATAATGTAAGACCAAAAGCTTCAAGCTTTTCACCACCCAAAGGGTTTTTCAATACAAGAACTATTGACAGACCAAAAAGCCCAAAGCCAATTATAAAATCTAAA
>BQNB010195941.1:0-11327 GCA_026074375.1 Tanacetum coccineum | reverse complement strand
TTCTGCCGGTGCTTTTGGACGAAGATAATCGGCTTTGAAAGCCAATGGCACCGCCGAACTGAGAAAAAAAATTAGTTGTTGTTTTTTTTGATATGTTGGAGATGTGGTTTTCTCGACTCAATAGAAAAAATATTTTTGAGAAAGACCCTAAGTCTCCTTTTAATGTAGCTATAATTGAACGTGTTTGAAACTACATATTGACCATGTGTTTCTTTGTATACGTTCAAGTGGCATGACACACAAAGTGTTATTATTTGTATTAATCAATAAAAAAATGTTTTGACTCGAAAGAAAAGAGTGTTGTTCTTAAGCATTTGGTTCCATGAGCCCGAGTCCTAGTCTAAGAAGGTTGAAGGGTTCTCTTTTAAGGGGTTTGGTTAGGATGTCGGCTATGTTATCTTTGGAGGCGACTTTTTCAATAGTGATATTCCTTTTTTGCACATTGTCACGAAGGAAATGATGTCGAATTTCTATATGTTTGGTACGAGAGTGTAGAACAAGATTTTTACTTAGGTCTATTTCCCCTTTATTATCACAAAGAACGAGTATGTCATCTAATTTAATATCATAATCTACTAGAGCTTGTTTCATCCATAAGGCTTGTTGGCATGCTTTTTCGGCAGAAACATATTCGGCTTCGGTGGTTGAGATAGCTAGGGAGGTTTGTTTCTTGGAGAACCATGATGTGAGACAACAAACCATGAATGTACATACACCACTAGTGCTTTTGCGATCGACGTAGTCTCCCTCATGGTCGGAATCAGCGTAGACGATGGTTTCTAAACCGGTTCCTTTGGGATACCATAAGCCTAGATGGGACGTACCTTTGATGTATCTAAAGATTCTTTTTATGGCTTTAAGGTGGGAAGTTTTTGGTGCTTCTTGAAATCAGGCATAAAGACAAACGCTAAACATGATGTCCGGGCGACTGGTCGTTAAATAAAGTAAACTGCCAATCATGTCACGATATTTAGTGTCGTCAATGGGTTCCCCGTCTTCATCACGAGTGAGCTTGGTTTTGGACGACATAGGAGTTTTGATTGGTTTAGAGTCTTCAAGACCAAACTTCTTTAGCATTTCTTTGACGTATTTAGATTGGTTAAAAAAGATTCCATCTTCTAGTTGTTTGATTTGTAGACCAAGGAAGAATATCAGTTCACCCATCATGCTCATTTCAAACTCATCGTGCATGATTTTTGAGAAATCATCGCAAAGCTCTTGATAAGTTAATCCGAAGATGATGTCGTCCACATAGATTTGAACGATGATGATATGTGAGTTTCTTTTCTTAGTAAATAAAGTATTATCTACTAATCCCATGGTGTACTTATGATCAATGAGAAAGGCCTTAAGTCTATCATACCAAGCTTTGGGTGCTTGTTTCAGACCGTATAGAGCCTTTTTTAGTTTGAAAACATGGTTGGGTTTTTCGAAATCTACTTCTTCATTTATAAAACCATTTAGAAAAGCACTTTTGACATCCATTTGATAAAGCTTGAAGTTGTGATCACAATCATACATAAGAAGGATTCTTATAGATTCTAATCTTGCCACGGGGGCATAGGTTTCATCGAAATCTATTCCTTCTTGTTGATTGTACCATTGCGCGACGAGTCTTGCTTTATTTCTAGAAACGACACCATTTTCGTCGAGTTTGTTTTTAAAGACCAATTTTGTACCTATGATGGTTTGGTTTCTAGGTGGAGAAACGAGACTCCATACGTCATTTGTTTTAAATTGATTTAGTTCTTCTTGCATAGCCATAGTCCAACTTTCGTCTTGTATGGCTTCCTTAACGTTTTTGGGTTCTATGGAGGAAACGAAACAAAAGAAGTTGCTTTGATTTTGAACTTGAGATCTTAGATTTATTTCATTAAGACTTACTATGATGGATTCTATGGGATGATCTTTAGAGTTTTTGATGTTTGTGATTTCTTTGTTTAATGGTTCATTTTCCTTGATTTCTAGGTCTTTATCTTGATTTTCTATGATGTAATTTTCAAGAATATCATCATCTACTAAAGGTGGTGATGTAGGAGGAGGACTTTCATCAAATTTTACATTGAGAGATTCTTCTACTCTCATGGTTTCTTTATTTAGAATTACGTAAGCTTTACTATTATGAGAGTATCCTAGAAATATACCTTCGGTTGATTTAAGGTCGAATTTTGTTAGATAATCATTAGTATTAAGAATAAATCATTTACTACCGAACACTTTAAAATATTCTGAGGAGGGCTTTTTACCTTTAAAAAGCTCGTAAGGAGTTTTTCCGAAAAAAGGTCTGATAAGAATTCTATTTAAAATGTAGGTGGAGGTGTCGACGGCATTACACCAAAACTTTTGAGGAATTGATTGTTCATTTAGCATTGTTCTACTCATTTCTTGCAAGGTTCTATTTTTACGTTCTACTACCCCATTTGATTGTGGAGTACGTGTTGCCGAAAAGTTATGAATGATACCGTTAGCATCACAAAAGGTTCCAAATTGTATCTCATTATTAAATTCCCGACCATGATCTGTACGTATTGGTATAATGAGGCAACCTTTTTGAATTTGAAACTTTTTGCTTAATATTTCAAAGTGATCAAAAGCTTTATTTTTGTGTTTTAAAAATCTTTTCCATGTATACCTTGAATAGTCGTCGACAATGACCAAAGTGTAGAAGTT
Source organism: Tanacetum coccineum (assembly GCA_026074375.1). NCBI lineage: Eukaryota > Viridiplantae > Streptophyta > Magnoliopsida > Asterales > Asteraceae > Tanacetum > Tanacetum coccineum. The sequence continues at coordinate 8,657 of BQNB010195941.1, read as the reverse complement.
CCCTCCGTAACCTTGAACGGTCCACGGACCAAACAAGTCCATATGTAAAAGTTCTAGACACTTAGTAGTTGAAACCATATTTTTGGCCTTATGGCTTTCGTGTACTTGTTTTTCGACATTGCAAGCGTCACAAAAATATTTTTAAAATTTTAGTTTTGGTAAGTTTCTAACTAGCTCTTTAGATGATAGCGATTGTAAAAGTCGCATATTGGCGTGACCCAATCTTCGATGCCATAAGGTTAAAGTATCATCTATTGAAGTTAGACAAAGAGTATCTTTTGGTGAGTTCCCCATTTTCATTATGTAAAGGCCATTTTTCCTAATTCTTTTTTATATGGTTATGCCGTCTTTAATTATTTCGCTACCGGTTTCACACTATGCATTTTTATCGCATATTTGACCTATACTAAGAAGATTAAAACTAAGGTTTTCTACGTGGCTAACATTATGAATAGTGAGGGAGTTATGAGAAATTGTACCTTTCCTGATGATCTTGCTTTTAGTGTTACCACAAAACACTACATTACCTCCGTCTATGGCCTTGTAGGATGAGAAGAGATCTTTGTTGCCCGTCATGTGTTTTGTGCAACCACTATCTTTGATCCATTCATCCGGTTCAAGATTGACTTTTAGACGTACCTCATTTGATTGGGCCATGAGACATATCTCTTCCTTCTTGGAGTCATCTCCACTATCGCTCCAACACCCGACAACAAACGCCTTTTGATCATCGAAGGAGTGTTTGGGACAATTACTAATGAAGTGATTTGGATCACCACACTTGAAACATCTTCGGTCTTCCTTTTCCTTCTTGTCTTCCTTTGCCTTTTGGAAGTTCTTTTTATCATCATAGGGTTGTCGGACAAACTTGCCTCTTCTTTTAAAGAACTTTTTGAAGTCCCTTACCACTATTGCATATTCCTTATCATTACTATATGAGGAAGATGCATCTTCTTCACTCAAGACTTGTCTTGCTTTTAGAGCGAGAGATTTATATTTTTATTTCTTGTTCTTTGAGACCTCCAAGTCTTCTCAAGTACTACCTCATAGACTTTGAGATTTCTGATGATTTCGTCAAGAGATAGTGTTGACAAGTCCTTGGATTCTTCTATTTTCGTCACCTTTAGACGCCACTTGGTAGGGAGAGTCCTCAAGAATTTTCTAACATGATTATGACTTGAAAAAGATTCATCAAGTGCTTTGAGAGAAGTAATAATTGTTGGAGTATGCTCATGTCATAATAACTAATTATAAGGCTAGACACATGTAAGCCTATGGGGTCACACACATATACACTGAGGTACCATTTTATATATCATGTTTATTGAATTTACGGTATATAAATAACCCATGTAACTCGGGATCACTATTGGGCTTCTAATAATTAAGTATAATACTTAGTCTATTGGACTTGAAAATCAAATAGGAGGCCCATTTGAAGTCATATAGGGGCCGGCCATTAAGGGAGTTAAGGGAGAGGATAAGATCAAGTTTTGGTATAAATATATGTGATCTCTTCTCATTATTGGTGATAATAACATACCAAAAACGTTCTCCCTCTCTCTCCTTTGAAAAACACAGCTCAAACATAATCCCTTTAAGGGTTTATAGTTTTTCTTGATCTAACTATTGAATCTTGTTCATTCAAAGATGTTTTACACGAATACGTGGTTAAGACTAGCATCTATTTGGTACACAAGGAAGTGTAGTGTGGATACATCATAGAGGTCATCTCCATTGATTACTTAGTTTCATTGAAAGTGTTGTGTTAAGGTGAAGGTAACCATTTGATTCTACCTATCACGCTACAAAGGTACTACTTTTCTTGTTTTAACTTTGATTGATCATATGACTCTATGGATCAGTTGATAGGTGCTTGTTCTGCTGCTTTTAATATTTGTTTATATGATAATCATTTGTTTCAGCACCTATAGTGGTATCAGATCCATCATATGATGTCATATGATCTTCTTGTATGCGTAAAAATGGCTAAAACGTGTGTTTTTGATGGATTCAAAAGGAAGATTTTAAAACAACCCCTAGGGCCTATTTTTTGAAAATAATTCGACCCAAATAGGGTCTTATGATCTGTGATTTTTGATCCCATAGCCATTTTTTATGCATACTTTAATTGGTTTTGTTGTTGGGTACGTGTAAAAGGGCCTAAATCGAGCGTTTTGGAACGATTTTTGAATCGGTTTTAAATTAGCCCCTTGGGCATTATTTTCTTTATTAATATGGTTCTTATAAGGTCTTTAGTATAGTACTAAGTGATCCTTAAGCTATTGGTTACACGTACTAATTGGGGTTTTAATTCTAGTTAATTTATTTCTTCGATTCGTTGGTTAACAATTTATTTCTTGTTAATTATTTTGTATCCATGGAAAATACATGCATGTTTGGCCATGGACTTAGCCAACACCTTGTTAATACATGATATTATGGTATTATTATGTTGTATATGCAAAGCCGATGAAAACCATGACCACTTGTGACTTGTTTCGCTTGATATTGCATTTAATTTCAGTTTTGGGTTTTGCCATTGTTTCGGCTTCTTTTTGTATGTTTTTTTAATTTTTGTTGTAGCCATTGTTTGGGATCTCTACATTAAATAGATGATAGGATAAATTTATTTATCATAAAATTATTGTAACCGATGCTTGGATTCGAATGGCGCAAAAGTTAAAGGCATAAAGTCAAATTCGGAGCTGCTAGAGTAACTTCCATTAAAAATGGATTTCCCGGAGTTCTATAAGGAGTTAGAGGCTGAATATTTTTAGAGCAGATGCAAAACTCATGGAGCTACAACTTCTTCAACTGGAGCTTAGATTGTAGAAGAATCCTTCTAGGAGTTTCAGGCCCGTCAAGTCAGCTCAAATTTTATGGCAGTTTTGGACATCATATTCATTAAGGGTTTCACTTGCTCAAGATGGTTCTTGGAGCAAGTGGGAGCCCTCATTGTGGTTGTGTGGTTAACCTTTAGTTGACTTCTTGGTTCTCGTGATGGATCACGAGACCAAGCATAGGTTATTTCATCGGTTAAGGCTTTGCATACTTATGGTTGTGTTTATTTGTTTGCTTTTATATATGTTTGGAATGCATATAAACTTGCAAATGTTTTTTATAAAACTAAAAATAAAACACAAACCAAGTTTAGAAACTAAATCTTTGATTTAGTTTAAAGTTTAAATATGATTTGAAACTAAACACTTGTTTTATATAAATAACACTAAATAAATGTTATGATTGTTATTTAATTTGTGCATTGTTCAAACTAATATTTATTCCACCTACGCTATATATTAGTCATGAAAATGAACAACTTGACACACATAAAACATATAAAACAAGTATTAGACTTAAGTTAAAAAAATGATTTTTAACTTGTGCTACGAAGGATGAATGCATGCTTCCTCGTACACACTTTTTGATTATGTATTTATCAAAAGATATACCCGTCACAAATTTAAGTCATGCCGTCTAATTGGTTGAGATCACATACAATTACTTTTTGCTCTGCATGAGAACGTAGGTGAATTGTAACCCAGGGTGATTATTCTTTATGCGTGAGACCTAGACATATTTTCACATGTTCTCACATTAGATGACTTAATCGAGTTAAGCAGGCGAGACCTTAAGCCGAGGCAAGGATGGGACTAAACATGCCAGCTTGACATTGTTACTTCGGTTACAAATGTCATGAGTCCCATATGGTCTAAGAATTGCACAAGTTTTTGCAATTGGTAAACGTCACCTACCTATTGAATCTATCATTGCTAGCAGATCTACTGATGTGATGGTGGAACCTCAATGAGGATCTTAGCATTTCGTAAAATTAATTGTTTTATATTATAAACTTGGGTAGTTAATTTTAAAAGGATAAATTATCGAAAATACTAATATGAACTTTGTAATTTCTATTAATGACATTTATGCAACACAAACCGTAAACAAAAGTTTGTTTCCTTTCCTTGTTAGAGGAAGACAAACTAAGTCTTCTTTCCTTGTAAGAAAAAGACTTATTCCTATCCTTTCTACTTGTATGAGAAAGCTATAATAGGAACACTTGATTTTTCCAATTCTAATCAAACTCAAAGCACACTTACTCAAGAAATCGTATTGTCTTGTAAAAGTCTAACGGTTAAGTACGGTTGCACATCTTATTTGGATGACTAGAGAACATGTATTCTATAGCCACCAAAACGATACATCTTGAAGCGTCAAGACATGGTATGAGTTTTAATAATTAGAAATGGAAATCTTAATAAATCACGAAAGAGAAAAGGAAATTAATAGCATGTTTTCTTGTAGTTTTCCTTAACTAGATATTTTTCCTAAAATTCTACACACCCTTAAGGTAATGTAAAAGGAGGAGTTGCATGTAAAACTTTCAAGTTAAGGAATATCATTGATGGCTAGTCCATCATATATATAATAGAACTTGATGCACTTCCTTGAATATCTAAGTACATGTTTACTAGTCTGTGAGTCTCACATTAGTGATAATGTGCATATATTCCAAGAGTAGAAAAGTAAATAAATTACGACTTGCACTTCATTGGTATAGACACACATTTAATGTTGTCTAATCCAATAGGAGCAATGCATTTTACTACTGATATAGACGCACATGTAATGTTGTCTAAATTCAGTAGTGGGATCAATGCATTTTACTACTGATATAGACGCACATGTAATGTTGTCTAAATTTAGTGGGAGCTATGAGCTTATCACCTTATAAGTGACTCATTTTATTTCTAGCTGGTCTTGAAATAATACATTACTTTTTACAAATGAAGCATCATAATTTTATAATAATTATTGCATATTATTCTATTAGATAACTTGTCGCTTTTCTAATATCGCTACCTGAAACATTATCTGTACAATACTTATGCACGATTGCTTATTAAACAATAAAGTTCTATATATACTTATAATGTGTTGATCCCAATAGAATATATCTTTAATCCCTTAGCTTGTATAAGGTATAGTTATGCAAGATAAATCTAACACAACTATAGTAGAAACTTTGATTGTGAATATCAAAGACTATGCGGAATCTAGTCAATGATACTAAGAAGAATTACAATGAAACAGTAATGAACAAGATCAATAACAAAACAGTTTAAAAAACTTTCAGCCTCAATATAAAACGAACACTCTTAATAGTGTTAGGGTTTACAAAACCTTAAAGCTACGAATAACACTTTTCTAGATATAATTTGATATGATTTTTGGTACATCGAACTCTATACCTTAGGACCTCCTATTATACACCAAGGAGTCCTAACAGGCTTACAATATTTTCCTAAGTTATCATGATCTTCTAAACAAATAACTTATCCCGTAAGTAATCTTGATAAACAATCTTTATCTTTATCCTTTCTCTTGTCTTTATCCTTCTAACAGTAGAAACTCTTCTAGTAGTTATAATCTTTTAGTAGTTATAACCAGCAGCATTAACTTTTATACCAGCAACACCAACTGTGTACAAGCAGTAGTAACTACTTAGAATATTTTCTTCATTCTTCATCAGCAGTACTAAGTTACTCAAGCAGTACTAACATATACTAGTAGTACTAAGTTACACTAACAGTAGTAACTTTTATACTAGCAATATTAATTACTTAGTAGTATTTCTTCTAAGTCTCTGAGCAGTCTTAACTTCCATTAGTAGTAGTAATATATACTAGCATTAGTAACTGATAGTATTAACTACTTAGCATATTTTTCACTAATATCACTAACAGCACTAAGTTATGCTTAGCAGCAGTAACTCTAACCTTAGCAACAGTAACTTCTAAACAGCTTCAAAAAGTCTTTTAATCCTAACAATCCTCCCCTAAACTTGATGTTCATCTTCTGAATCTTTAAGTTTCTTGATTAAAAGCTTTATCTTCACTAGGAGGATGCATTCAAACACTTTTAGGATTCTTGAGTTGTTTTTTCATGAGCTTAAGAAGTTGATAGCACATTTCATTCCAATGGTCAGCTTGAAGCTTCTTGTTGAGCATTTCTGTGATTGTTGCAGGTGTGAGAGGATATCTCTTTTCTACTAGCATAAAGATATGCAGATTCTAAAATCTCATAAAATGTACTCCACTTGAAGAAAATAGCTTCCAAACTGTCACTTTGTGTCCTTGTAGATTCCTCCATACTTCACTTTCTACATCAGGTTCAAACATCACTTTCAGATCACCCCATAACACTCTCTCATAGCCCTCCTCTGGCCTTGTTAACCCATGCTTAGCTTTAACCAACTTTTAGAGAGTTTCTAAGTCTTCTCTGTCAATATTCTGAAGCATCTAAATCATTAATGAGTACCTCTTTGAACTTCCATCAGCTTTTATGATTTGAATGAATCCCATCTTTCCTTCTTTGATGATTTTCTTGTCAACAATGATTGGAGGCTTAGTGGCTAGAGGTATAGCATCAATTTCTACCTCATCATCAGGAACTATCTCCATATGCTTTTTCATCTCTGCTTCATCATCTACTTTAGCTTCTAAATTCTCATCTAACTTCTGCTTCTTTAAATTTTCATATTCAAGTTCTTCTCCTGCTCTTTTAGAACTTCCTCATGTTCTTGTCTCACTGCCTTTCACCAACTCTGTATCCATGTCTACAAATGTGTTTACCATTTTCATTTCTTTGTCAAATAACATCTGAATATCCTCAAAGCTTTTGGTCTTCAATTAATTGTGCTTGTATCCAGCCATGTTTTTCAAATAAGTAGACATTGTATTTCTATTTTGAGCCTTAGTTGGTGGTTTTCTTCTTTGCTCTTCTGCTCTAAGTCTTACAAAATACTTCTTCCTTTTACTCATGAGCTCCACAAACAATCTTGACTTTTTTTCAATAGTCAATTCTCCTTGCTCTTTAGCTTGTAATCTTGCAGCTAGCTATCCATCATAGCTTGAACATTATCCCATTTAGCAATGTTTGCATCTTCTTATCTTTGTCTTGCAAGCTTCTCTTCTTCTTCCAATTCAGCATCTAATTGAGCTTGAAGTTTTTGAGAAACCTCCTTATCAAACATAATTTGATCTTTCTTCTAGGTTTTTCAGGCTCAACCATTTTTGCCTTGCCTTTGTCTTTAGCCTGTGGAAGTTGTGATGGTTGTGAAGGTGATGTTGTTGTTGTAAATTTACTTGGTTCTTGAACTATAACCCCTCTAGCCTTGGGTCTTGTAACAGCGTTGTAGTTTTTGTAGCAGCAATTGTAACAGCCTTGGGTTTAGCTGCTTTGATTTCTATTAAGGTCTGAGCCAGAGTCAACTCATCAACAGTTGTTGTTGTAGTACTGTCAGTAGTAACTTCAGCAGTACTAACTTCCTTCTCAACCACATCCTGTTCTGCAAACACTTCTTCACCATCAAGAATACCTGTATCAAACATTTTTTCATCATTCCTCCTCTGAGTCTCATCAACCAAAGTAACCTCTGCATCAGCGTCAATATCAGCTATTTTCCTCCCCTGTTTGGATGCATCCTCTTGAGCAACCAAACCTTCATCTTCAGAGGAAACAACTTGTGTAGATCTTCAAATCTTGAATAATCTTTTCATCCCTGGAGGTTTTGACTTCCTTTTCCCTTCCAGCTTCTTGACTCTCTTTTTCAATTCAGTAATCTCTGCAGCTTGAGAGGTCTTTGTGTTCTCCAAGTCAAGAACTCTTTGTGATAAGCTGGTACAAAGTTCCATTAATTCATTTAGTTTAAGTCTATCCTCACCACTAAGCAGTGGATCATTAAAATGTGTAGGTACACTTGCCACATTTTCAGTATCATTAGTTACAGGTTCTGTAGAATCACTAAGTTGAGGATCCTCAGTGTCTTTCCTCTGTTTCCTTCTAGACTGTTTCTTCTGAGGTTTAGATGTTGATGGTTGAGTAGTAGTGGGTGTATGATGGGAATCAGTTGGTATCTCTGAACCTTCACCTACTTGTTCTTGTGCTTGAACAATCATGGTTAGAAATAAAGATGTGTCCCTACTAGAAAAGTCTTTTCCCTGCCTCTTCATGTTAGCAAAGACATTCTTAGTATGAGAAGGTGTAACATAAATCTTTTTATGTTTGGAAATTCCTTCAACTTGTTTATCCAAGAACACTTGCATAAACCTTAGATACATTAGAAATTTAACCCCACCCTCTAAGTTCTTCATCATATTATTAAAAATGTACTTGGAAAAGTTGAATTTTTGATTTGTGGCAAGACAGATGACACCAGAGGCCATAGTGCTACTAAATTCATTCCAAGCAGTAGTCTTAGCACTAAGGTATTGCAGAATTATATGGATAAGAAATTTCCATTAAGGCGAAAATAAAGCTTTATAGAATGTAAGCTTTTGTGTAAGATTTTCATACCTCATGCGTGTTAGATGTTCAAAAATTGTAGCATTTGGCAGACATTCAGTACCTTCAGCATCTTCTAATTGAAGATCACTTCTTATACTTGTCTCAGTGATGATCACCTTCTTCTTATCTACTAGGGCTTGAATCTGCACTTCTCTATTAACAGTTTTCACCTTTTGCAGTAGTCCATAATTGCTCAATACATGAAGTATAGATTGTGGGATTGACCGTTAACGCATATTTAACAGGATGTACGTTCAAAAAATCTACAATTTGCTTGAATCCATCACTTTCAGTGGATTTAT
>BQNB010195939.1:539-11327 GCA_026074375.1 Tanacetum coccineum | reverse complement strand
AAAACTCTTTTTTCTTTCTTTTCCCTTTTCTTTTCCCAAAACTGGCCGATTGGCCCTCCTTATATATATAGTTTTTATTTTTAATTAATTTATTATTAATTAACTAATTATTTGTATTACCTTAATTATCTACAAAACCTAAGCTTATTTGCGCATATCTTTTTGCATAAACGCACTTTACTATACCTTTAAAAATAAATAACTTTTCATTTTTATAAAACCTAACTTTTCAAATATAAAAATTTCATTTCTTTCTTATTCTTACCACTAAAGCCTGTTCAAACCTAATTTTACTAACACATAAATATGTATACGTAAAAATACTTACACGATAAATCACTAAAACGCTTAAACCACAAAAATCATTTCCTTATCACCAAAAGTGAATGAAATGAATTTAACCAATCTTACCACCATTCCTATCTCATTGAGATGATCACACTCAATAGATTGACTACCAATTTCCCACATAATCTACATAAACGCATATAAACACCTATTAACATAAATAACACATAACCCATACATTGAAATAGATACATAAGTCAACATTAATAGTTTGATTAACCTGCTCAAGTCATGGTTGTTACACGCATGATCAAGGTATGAGTGTTTCAAGCTGATGGTAGACTTCTCAGCAACTTCAGATTTGCATCTTCCTAAGAGATAATTTCGGCATGAATTTCTAATTGGCTGATGAGTTTCTGAAACCTATCATAGGTTTTTAATCCATCTTCAGATGTTGATGCAGCAAATTCACATAAAGCAGGCTTCATAAAGGTATTTTGCATTATTTATTTCTTTGTTGCCTCTAAATCTTGGCCCTTATTGTTCCCATAAGGTCTTTGCATCCTTTATTCCATGAAACTTCAATAAGTGCTCATCCGGAATGGCCACATATATTGCTTTTTTGCATTCAAAATCATTCTTTCTTGCTAGCTATTGTTTATGCATTTTTAGGAGGAATATGACCTTCAGTACGGCACTAGCTGAGGAAATTGAAGTAGTGCATCACCAACACAATAACTTCCTAAAAGCATAATCAGTGTGAGTAAGAAATTGCTTCCATTCTCATGCACCAGAGATTTAATAGTCTCCTGTTTTGAGCATAGGAAGTTTTAGTGCAGACTATGTTTGGGTTGATTTTGACTGTGATTCCATCTTCTCTTTGAATATGAGATCTTGTGTAGATATAGTGTTTTTCTTATTCAAAGTTTCTCAATAAGCTTTGATACCACTTGTTGATCCCTTTTGAACAGATCTTACTTAGCTTGTTAAAGCTTAGTTGTGTTGGATAGATCCAAAACAACTATAGTAGAAACTAAGATTATGAATACTACACAAATAGGCGGAATCTGGGATGCATACTAAGAAGAACAATGAAAACATAAAACAAGATCTTGCTAATTTCAATATATTAAACACAATCAAAATTACAAAATAACCTTGAAACTATGAATACTAACTATATTTGCTATGAAAACTATATAAAACTTGATATGAAAACTGAAATCTAGATCTATGCCGTAGGGTTCCTTTTATACACCAAGGAAACCCTAATGAGCTTACAAAACGCGTAACGTGATCAATGCATATTTAACAACCCGAATTTAAGGTCAATATTTTACTCCAAGCTTTAATGTATTTTCTAAATTTTCTTTTTATTATTTTAGTCGGTTTTACGAAAATCGTCAATTTTAATTAATCGCATGTCATGCTTTGGATATTTATCCATTTTAACATTTGAGAAATCAATAATTCCACATTTTAGCTTCGAGAGCTTATTTATTTTTTATTTTTAATACTTTTTGACTTTTATCCACGTTTGGCCCAAACCGCGTCAAAATAGTATTTTTTATAATTTATAATATTTCAATTAAGTGTTTTAAAACAAATATTGTGGTATAAATGTTTTAGGAAAATAAAAAAAAATAAAAAAATAAACATAACATATAAACCAAACACCCTCTTTAATTGTTTTCGGCTCCATCAAAACTAGAAACAAGTGAAGTTCAAGTTTAGGGGAGGATTGTTAGGAATTATGTATAGAAAAGTTAGTACTGTCAGTATAAATATGTTAATACTGATAGTTAATGTTAGTACTGGCAGAAGAACTATCAGAGTTAGTACTGGTAGTATATCATAGTTAATACTGGTAGTATATTAGTTAATTCTGGTAGAATTGAATTATAGTTAGAGTTAGAGATATGCATAAGATATCTTAGGAAAAGATATTCATGATCTCTATACGTGTTTTGTAAAGCCTATTAGGGTTTCCTTGGTGTATAAAAGGAACCCTAGGCATAGTTAGTAGATATAGATTAACACAGATCAATAGAGATCAATTAGCAATCATAGTTTTGTAATTTGTAACCTATGCAGATTCAAGTTTTAATATAAAGTTCTCTTGTGTTATTCAATACTGTTCTTCTTAGCATTATTGATTAGTTTTTGCATAGTCAATAGTGTTAAATCAGTGTTTCATTATTGTTGCTTTGGATTTATCTAAAGTAGAAAACCCTTTATAAACTAAAGGTTCAAGATCTATTTAGTAAGCGATCCAACATGTCCCCTCCAAAGTAATTCTTCACACAATGACCATTCACCTTAAAGTTTGGACCATTGGGTTGAGATAACTCAATGGTTCCATATGGAAAAACTTGGGTGATGGTAAAAGGTCCCGACCAACGGGTTTTAAGCTTTCCCGAGAATATCTTTAGACTAGAATTGAAGAGTAAAACTCGATCACCAACATTGAAAATGCGGTTTTTGATCTTAGAGTTATGAAGCTTCTTCGTATTCTCTTTATATATCAAAGAATTATCGTATGCTTAATCATAAAGCTCATTAAGTTCATTAAGTTGAAGCTTCTTGTGATCACCCGTAGTTTTAAGATCAAAATGAGCATGTTTCAAGGCCTAATATACCTTATGCTCTAACTCGATAGATAGATGACATGACTTCCCGTATACGAACTTATAAGGAGTACAACCGATTGGTGTTTTAAAAGCAGTACAGAATGCACATAGAGCGTCATATAGCTTATCGGACCATAAGGAACGGTTTTCACCAACCGCCCTCTCAAGAATACGTTTTAAGCCACGATTAGAAATCTCCTCTTATCTACTCGTTTGTGGATGATAAGTGGTAGCAAGACAATGAGTGACCCCATACTTAGACATTACTTTAGCAAATTTATCATTACAAAAATAGGTCCCACGATCGCTTATAATAGCTCTAGGTGTTCCAAATTAGGCGAAAAGAGATTTCAAAAACTTAACTACAACTCGAGCATCATTAGTGGGGAGCGCCTTGGCTTCTACCCACTTTAAAAAGTAGTCAACGGCTATAAGAATGTATTTATACCGTCATGAAGACGGGAAGGGACCCATAAAATTGATACCCCATACATCAATGATTTCACAAACTTAAATAGCATTTTGAGGCATTTCATCTCTTTGTGAAAATTTACCTTGTCTTTGACACGTATCACAAGATTTGATCATCGTATGGGCATCTCGATATATGGTCGACCAAAAGAAACCGACATTAAATACTTTCTTAGCAGTGAGATTGGAACCATGATGGCCCCCGGTGGATCCTTCATGACAAGCTTTGAGGATATCATTAGCTTCTTGGCCATGCACACACCATCAAATGATTTGATCCGCACAAATCCAAAAAAAGTAGGGATCGTCCCAAAAGTAATGTTTAACGTCCTTAAAGAACTTATTCTTTTGTTGGGATGACATCCTTTTGAAGATAAAATTCTCTGCATGGAAATTTGCATAGTCGGCAAACCATGGGGTACTTCCACTAAATATAACTCCAAGAGTTTCTAAACGAAAAATTTCATTTATGTCTTTATTTTCTAACACATCTTTATGAGGATTCTCAAGTCTAGATAAATGATCGGCTACGAGGTTCTCTGTTCCTTTTTTTTTATCACGGATGATGATATCAAATTTTTGTATGAGGAGAACACCCACCGGTAGCAATCTTGGCGTTAGCATCATTGTTTACTAAGAAGTTTTTTTATTTAAGAGCCAGTGATCCGTGTACACTATGCTTATTAGATAAGACAAGACATGGTCGATAAACTTTTCAAAATCATAAACAACGGCAAAGCATTTTCTTTTTTCCGTCGTGGTGTAATGAAATTGAGCTTCGTTCCATTGTCTTACCAGCATAATGTATAAGGCTGAAAAGGGGGGCTTCGTCTTTTGTTGTCCCAAAACTGCACCAATCGCAAAATCGCTAGCATCACACATAAGTTCAAAGGTAGGTTCTAATCGGGGACTAGTTAAGAATGAAGCTTTAGTAGCTCTTTTAGAGTCTCAACAACATCAATCCAATCCTAAAAACACAAACGATGTTATTCCTTTCCAAGAAGGTGAGTCATAGGTCTAAGCAATTTGGAAACAGACTTGTATAAAAATTGACGGTCAAAACTGCATGACCTAAGCAAACTCCTAACACCTTTTTACGGTAGTCGGATTAGGGACCTTAGCTATAACAATCAACTTATTACACATAATTGACCTCAATCCCAGACTTTTGAAATTTTTATGCCCTTAAGTAAAATCTCTTCACTACACATAAAATGGTACTATCTCCTAATATTAGAACAAGGATTCGAGTCTTCATCGAACTTTTTAGCATTTTTTTACTAATTGGAGAGTCAAGACGCAAAACAATCCCCAAAAACCGAGAAATCATCCATAAAAACTTCTATATTCTTTTTGATCATATCATGGAATATGGCCATCATACACCTTTGGGAAGTACCGGGAGCATTACACAAGCCAAAGGGCATGCGACGGTAAGCGAAATTTCCATAAGGGCATGTAAAAGTAGTTGGTTAAGATAATAATCACCCCCTTTTTAATGCATATAAATAAATATATAAATATACTTATAAATATATAAGTAGGAGATAACTATCAAAAAACCTCAATTATAATAAACTGGGAAGCTGAATTTCCCGGTCGTTTCCCCAACGAGAGATGAATGGAAAGTCGAATGACGGTTTGATATCGATGCTTGAATAGAACACAATTTGGGATGGGTTTTCTAAAACTACAGGAAAATTAAAACAATTAACACTAAAAACAATTAAGGGCACTAAAATTAAACTAAAAACGCAAAACGGGAATCCTAAAAACGAGATAATTTATCAACTATATCAAAATTAAGCCCTAAAAATGCAAACTTAGTTTCTAAACCTCTAAAATGACAAAAGAAAATTTTCTAAAAAAAGATTTATATTTTTTTGGCTTTTTAATAATTTTTTATGAATTAAAAACTAAATTAATCTATTTAAAATCCTAGAAAATAGCAAATTAATCTCTAAAAATTCCAAAAAATTATTTTCTACCTTAGAAAAGTCTAGAATATGGTAAAAACTCAAAAAACTATTTTAACTACTTTTTATAATAAAAATCTATTTTATAAAACTAATTTAAAAAGCTTAAAAATAAAATTAAAAATCTAAAAGTGGTAAAAATGATTTTAATACTTGTAAACCTAAAAGTATTTATTCTAAAACCAAAAACTATTTTTTTGTAATTTTTTGAATTAATTTTCTATTTTTTAGACTTTTTAAAATTTTATCTTTCGAAAAATAATTAAAAATATCAAATAAGTATGAAAAATTATGAAAAATTGCAGGAAAATCCTAAAAGCTATAAAAATCCTAGGAAAAATAAACTGGTTAAGCCAGCTTATCGAATAAGCTCTAAAAAGCTAAAAATAAGCTGCGAAGTCAAATGGGCTTAATGGGCTTAAAAAGGTGGTAAAAGGATTGATTGTGCAAGAGTTGATGGATGAGCTATTGTAGTAGAGTTGGTTGAGTATGGGGAGTTAAATATATTGGGTTGAGGGGGTTGAGGTCCCAGGTTCGAGTCTAGGCTCACTTGGGACTTCCCCCTTCCCCAATATATTTTTTAAATGTCTTTTTTTCAACTTTTTAAAGAGTTTAAAAATAAGCAACTTTCACAAAACAACTTTTTATAATAGCTAAAAATAAGCTCAGAATAAGCAACAAAAGGTGACAGAATAAGCTACTTTACACTAGTCTAAAAATGACTAACTGCTTTGGCTTTTTAAACTCAAATAAGCAATCCAAAATGAAAAATAAGCTAAAGCAGATACTCAACTACTCCTAATAAGCAATTTTGATCAAAAATAAGCAACTAAATTAAGCTAAAATGACAGATTACTTCAAAAAGCTATGACACTTGCAAAATTTTAAGCTAATATGCAATTAAGCTCAAATAAGCTAAGACCTGAAAGAAATAAGCTAAATGGGATTCAAACTAACCTAATAAGCTAAACTACCCTAAATTAAGCAAATGCAATAAGCAAATAAGCTTAAATAAGCAAATGAGCTTTTTAGCTCACAACTGTTAAGCAAACAGCCAAAGGGGTCACTTTTGGGCTTAAAAATAAGCCCTTAAACAGATCCTTATGGATCTGAGACTTATATCCCTAAAAATTTTTGAACAATAAGCTTTCTAAATCAACAAATAGAAAACAGTTTGAAACACAAATAAGCCATCAAAAAGCTTAATGAAAAAGCTATCTCACACAGAATCAACACTTAGAAAATTTTCACAATCTTGACAAATCACTACTTTTGAGCTTATAAATAAGCAAACAATCAGAACCTTATGAACTTAAGACCTACAAACAGATTGAGATTTGACTACATAGAACACATAACAACAATCAAAAAGCATTTTGAAACACTGAATAAGCCACAATGATCAAAAGAAAAAGCTGATTTTTCAAGTCTCAACACTTAACAACCTTTTGACAGATTTTTCTCAAAACATAAAACAATAATGCAGGCAATGAATCTTTATTTCTATCTTGTTTTAACTCATGCATAAACACAAAAACATCTCAAACTTCCAAGTATCAAAGTTCTTAATCAAATAAGCTGATAAATTAGGTAAATGATCACAGATTCATACAACAACCTATATAGCCTATGATTATTAGTTTTAATGCTTAAAAACTTTTAACAACTAAATTTTATTGTGTAATAAGACTGAACTAAAGTGACCCAAGTGCCAACATCACCTTTTGACCCATTTTAAGTCTTGTGCCAAACACCCCTTTAAGTATTTAAACCAAATTTTTAAGACTAATTTTAATGATTTAAGCAAAATTTCTTGAAAATAGATGACAAATAAGAACAGTTAAGCTCAAATAAGCACAATCCACACCAAGATAAGCTCTATAATAAGCAACTAAGCAATAAGCAGAAATAGCATTCAAAGACAGTTTTGAACAAAAGTATTCATAAAACTCATATAAGCACTAAATAAGAACAAACAAGCATAAACCAACATAAATAAGCACAATAAGCAGGAAAATAAGCACAGATAAGCAGAATAAGCAGATGAACGATGAATAAGCTAAAAATGGAAAAATGAGACTTACAAGAGCCCTTGCTTAAAACAGGGCAAACAAGCTTATAAATAAGCTAATCTACAAGCTCTAGCTTGTTAAAAACAAGCTAGTGACAGCAATAAGCCCTTCCCTTTTTGGCTTATCATCCATTTGAGCTTTTGAGTGATTTTTGATAAAATAGGACTTAAGCTTTATAAGTTATGGAAAAACTTACAATGCTTAAGTTAACAGCTTAAGAAAGTAGTAAAAAGAGCTTTTGTGAGCTTGTAAATAGTTTTTAAAATATAATACACTTTAACTTAAAAAAAACATGATTGCAACATAAAAACTTAATTCTTCATTAAACTTCATAAATTAGTACAAGGCTTTTTTTTAAAAGAGATTACAATAAGCTAGAAAACATTAAATATAAGCTGAAAGGTAAAAACTAACTACTGCCACAATAGGCTTACAATGGTCCTATTTATACTAAGCTTAAGAATATTCTAGGTCCCTTTGATGTGTGTTTCTTCATAGAGACAGCTTAAGGGTGTGTTTGTTGTGTGAGTGTCCCTAAAGTTTCATCTTGGCCCTTGATTATGAGTGTTCCCCAAGTTGATTGATCTCGACCATTCAATCTTTGTCTTCTTTCCATGAACGAATAGGAGTTGGAGGGATTGCCAAGGTATATGCCAACTGGGTTGTGGTCCTGCTGTGGGTGGACAAGGGTGAGAAGAAAGGGGAATAGTATTGTTTTCCTTTTGGCAGGATGTGGGGGAAAGATAAACAGTGTTTTATGTTGCAGGGTAAAGTTTGGGGTTTAGGCAGAAATGGTCCCTGAGTGTGTTGTGTATAATTACAACCATAGTCCTTGTAGATTGCAACATTGGTCCTTGATGTTTGGGAATTGCTTGCATCGTTAGTCCTTTTAGGGACTAACGGGGTTAAGTTTAAAAGGGAATGTTGGGAATTATATTTGAGTTGATAAGACAAAACAAGAACGAAACAAAAAGGACTTAAAGGAAAAGGACCTAAATTGACAATAAGAGATTCTTTAAGCTTTTGGAGTATATTCTACAAAAGATGGAAGATATCAGAAGATACTAAAAGATATGCTCAAGAAGAATAAAGATAAAGATTAAAAGATTTAGTTTCCTTATTGTATTTATTATCTTCCTTTGTAAGTCATGATCTCTCCCTATATAAAGACATCATAGACACATACTTTTAGGCATCCAGAAAAGTGTGTGTGTGTTCACAAGAAGATGTAGACGTCTAGTATAGAGTTGGTGTAGCCTCAAGGTAATCAAGGTTGTCCTTTATCCCTGTTACAGTTCATTGATGTAACCGTATTATTCTGATAAAATAATATTGAGGCTGTAGTGAATGTTTGGTAAAACCTTGTTATGATAATATTGATTCTATGTTTGAATATTCCGCCTATATTATCATTTCTTAGATTAAAGGTCTAAACAACCTAGAGCTACAACGATCGTAAGGTTTTCACAGTTTTTCTGGATCATCCGACATCTTATGTCTGTTATTCTTGTCCTCTCTAGCTTATGATGTCTTTCTTTTCAGTCTTCCTTCATCTTTCCTAGAACTTTCTTTTACAACTTGTTCAACTATAACATCATCTTGCTAAAATATCTCTTCTTTAACTTGTTTTGAAGATTCTTGTTGAAGATCAAATCCTGATCTCTTCATAACTTCCTTTTCAATCTCAAAATCCTTAGGTACAAAAGCATGATTTTGATCCCATACTCTTTCAAATATAGGTCTCATATCTTCATAGCTCATTCCCTTGAAATGACTCTGCTTGTATCCTCCTTGATTCTTCAAATATATACACATATTCTTCCTTACTTCAGCTATAGAGAAAGATCTATTATGAACTGCATGATATCTTAGCACAACAGGATCACTCCAATCAATATCATGAGCTTGATTAACTTTAGCTACAACTTCTTCCTTTTCATCCAACTGCTTTTGTAATTCTACTGCTTTTTCAAGATCATACTTTTCTTCTTCTTGTCTTTCTAACCTTTGCCTTTCTTCTTCATTAAACTATTCTTGCAACCTTATATATCCTTCAAAGCCAACTCTTTCTTGCCTTTGTTGCAATTTTGTAGTGGTTTGTTCAGGCTTAGGTTCTGTCATTATTGCTTTCCCTTTGTCTTTAGATGCACTCATCCTAATATACACTAGTGTCTCAGCACCACTAATGTCTTCAGCAGTAGAAACACTTGGAGGACTGACAATACTAATAGAAGCACTAACAGTGGTAACTACTGCACCAGCAGTACTAACTAATATATTAGTAGTACTAATCTCTAGCTTAGCAGTGGTAATAGGTACACTGGAAGTAGTAAATCCTTCAGTAGTACTAACATCAAAATCATATTCCATGTCTTGCTCAGGTTGTACCAATGGGGTTGTAGGATCTTTATCAATTTCATAGATCTTCCTCCCCTGTTTAGAAGAATCCTCTTTAGCATCTTCATCCTCTAAAATAACTATCCTGGCCCTTCTCCTAGATTTATTTGTCTTGACATTCTTCTCCAACTTTTTCACTCTTAAGATGAGCTTTGTAAGAGCAGAACTATAAACCTTCTTTGTCTCCTGCAAGTCATTCTCTAAAACTTCAACTCTATCTGTCAACTTGGTAACCAAATCCATCAATTCATTTTGTTGCATACTACACTTATCACTTCCATGTGTGTAAACT
Organism: Tanacetum coccineum; assembly: GCA_026074375.1. Taxonomy (NCBI): domain Eukaryota; kingdom Viridiplantae; phylum Streptophyta; class Magnoliopsida; order Asterales; family Asteraceae; genus Tanacetum; species Tanacetum coccineum. The sequence continues at coordinate 1,201 of BQNB010195939.1, read as the reverse complement.
CGTGGTAGAGGTAAATCATGGGGCCTGGTAGGGTCTTATGAATGGTACCCCTACCCTGACCTGCATCTAAGCTAATGTTAGTAGTGGTAGCCCCTCCAGCATCAACATCCACACTTGTAAATGTAGCCTTATCTACTACTTGGGGTTGAGTAGGACATTGAGACTGAGGAATCTTAGCTGCCTGTCTAGTTATATCCCTAAGTTGTGATGATTAAGGTGATTGATGTGTTTACGGTGATAAGGATGGTGAAGATGTTATTCTAGAAAGAAATGATTTAGGTGTAGTGATCTGTAAGTCCTTGTGTTGGATCTATATAGCCTTTATAAGACAATAGTTAACTTGAATAAATCGAAATCAACTATGTGAGAGACACTGACTATGAATACAAGTGTTAATGCGGAATCTTAACACAAGAATTAAGAAGAACAATTGTAAACTAACTTTTCTATTGATTTTCTGTTAAGCTTCAATGCTTCTAACTTGTTATGATCTATAACTCTATGTCGTAGGGTTCCTTTTATAAATCAAGGAAACCCTAGAAGGCTTTACAAAACGTGTGAAAGGATAAAATTATCCTTTCCTAAGATATCTCTAAGATAACTATTACTATTCTGTTACATAAACAGACTTAACTAAAATAGACTTAACTAAATACGACCAG
>BQNB010195937.1:0-11327 GCA_026074375.1 Tanacetum coccineum | reverse complement strand
AACTGGCCATTCCAAGATTGATGTCTTCAAAAGGAAGATTACTTTAAGGGTCGGGGAAGAAAAACTTGTTTTTAAAAGTATTAAGCCCGCCACTAGCATAATCAAAAGGGTCTTTGTGATAAAAAGTCTTGATTCGAAAACAAAGCTTATAGGAGAGTGTGATGAATCATTCGACCCAACTTATGGTAATTACATAGAATTAAATGATTTTGATACACCTCTAGAGACTAAAACGGATCGAGATGTTGACTTTAAGCTAACTTTTGTTAAAACCGAATCTTATATGATGAAATTTTCTTGTGTAATCGGGTATAAATATGTTATCGCTGACCTCCTCCCTTCCTTGTCCATTAACTTAATGTCTAAAAGCTTTTATTATTCAATAATTAAGGACAAGGATGAAGGGAAGAGTCAAGCCGGAACTTTGATCGATATACCTGTTTTTGTTGGAAGTTTTTTCATTATTTCAGGTTTTACCATCATTGAAGATGATGATATGACAAAAGACGTTGTGCTCAGCATGAAATTTTGCAAGAAGAACGCATCATGCTAAATGATCATGAAGAAATTCGCTCTCGGGGATAAGTGCGAGCGAATAATGGAGAACGAATGAAGAAGAAAAAGCTCGAACTTAAAGACCAGCTGAAACAAAAGTGTTTCCCGGGAGACAACCCGATCATTTTTATTGTTTTCCGCATTTTAATTGTTTGTTACACGAGTCTGTCTTCCCAAACACTCTATACGGCGTATCGAACCCCTCTGGATACGGCGTATAGACGTATCTGGACGTTATCAGTATTTAAAAAAAACTTAATATTTAATTTCCAGTAATTTAATTATTTTTACAAGAACCATACGGTGTATCCTAGGGTTTAGGATACGGCGTATTGATCCTTGTACAACTGTGTGTTTAATTATTTTCTTGTACCATTATAGCGAGATAGAATTTGCACTTATCTTCTAATCTTTTATGCAGGACCTTGCTGAAACTATGATATGGTATATTCTAAAAAAGACATGTGTTGAACTTATTCGGGCTTTCTGAAGCCCTAGTCAACACACCTTTTTGCTCAAGGACTCATCTTGGAGAATTATCACGAGCAAAACATCAGGGAGTTTTTGGTTCTAATTCTAATTTCCTTTATTATTTAATTGTTTTATCTATACAACGAGGACGTTGTATAATTTAAGTGGGGGGATGTCACACCTCGCCAAGGTGGAAACACGAGGCGTAACATCATGGATATTATCACAACACAATGGTGTTAACAATAGAGAATCACTACATGCATATGTAAAAATCACTAGTTACATTACCTAGCACACTATAACCCTTGATACATATTATGAGAATTAAGCCTATTTCGTTTCCAATTGTTTACCAAAAAAATTCCACAAAATTATAAGCGTGCCAGTGATGTAGTAGACTCTAGAACTTGGCCTGGTATATCACTCGAGACCGCAATGATGAGTACTATGGACTTAGATGGAGGAACATGTTCAACTGATAAATTTTTAGGATTAAACCAAATAGCCTACATGTCGTAAAATTAACTAACTACACTGGTTAGTTAAATATCTCTGTAACCCTTGATTACCTCATTTTTAGAGTAAATCCTCTAAACAACGTTGAGCATTCATGTCTGTTTTCTACACCATAGTTATGTTTCGTCACACCTTTGCACCTTAGCCTACCATGTAGATTAAGCCTATTTTAATCAAAGTTGCTAGTTGCTTTCCTTTAAAGTTTTGTATTTCCAGTATCAAAGTGAAATTTTTCTATCTCTGTAATGGTCGGGAAATTACACAATGCAATGGGAAAAATATGTAGCTCGTAAGTTTCGCTACTTTCGCAATTATGAATCATGTCCGAAGAAGAAGTGTTACAAGAAAAAGATTATCCGGATGAATTATGATAGTGAAGACGGTGAAATAAAATCGAGATTTTATGTATGTATTGACAAAAAAAAAAAAATAGAATGAAGAAAATAGAAAAAAAAAAAAAAAAAAAAATAAAAAAAAAAAAAAAAAAAAAAAAAAAAAAATATGTTCCAAAGAAGCTCATACCAAAGGAATCACTGGGAAGGAATCGTTTATTCATTGAACTTTACAAAAATCCACAATGTAAGCTTGTAAAAGTGTCCGATGTCACCACTTATTCTATAAAAGTATGTAAAATCGGATGTTAAGGGAAGTTGACCGTTATGGGAACCAACGGAGGGTTGTCTTTGTCATTCTATGATCGAGGCAGTTGTCTATATGTTCGAGTCTTTTGTCCATGGAACGGTCGAGGGAAAGTTACTAGCAATCGTACCTTATTTGTTGGCTTAATATATTTGTTTTGTAAATTTTGTCTAACACCCATTTTACTTCCCTTTCCTAGCAACTAACCTTAGTGTCTACTCGAACGAGGACTTGTACGAGCATGCATGTCTATTCTGTCGTTACGGCCATGTATGCATGTCTCACTGTCTTTTTGGATACGACTTTTCGGGGGAAAGTAGAAGCTCCCTACCCAAATATCGTTTCTTCATTTGTAACCACTGGTTAAACACGAACAGGGATGTGATCGGATTTAAATGTTTTTTCCGTCGTACGGCCACGTATTGTTAATCAGCTGTCTGTAGTGAGGTACTTATGGCGAAATACTGTGAATGATCAACCCTTAAGCCTTCTTAACCCACTTTAATCTGGACTTGTGTTTCCTCCGTAGACTTTAGCGGTGGAGATGTGTATCCTTGCCAAGCTTATGATAGGAAACTAATCACGACCGAGCAATTGAGCGTACCAATTAAATGTTGCACCCTAGATTAGTTGAGTGATCTGAGTGTTTTTATTTTAATATTTCGTGAGGAGCTTGGTTATGTACAGGTGATTAGGACAAAACGATGCTTAAATGAAAAAACCTCAACTTCGGTTGGGACACATTTTCATAAACAAAAAACTTTTCTAAAGTCTACTTAAGGACAAGTATGATTCAAGTGGGGGGATATTTGATGACATCAAATAATGTCACTTTATTATATCATTTATCCCATCTGTTTTGCCCACTTTTATATAATAGTCATTATTTGGAAATTAATTTACTTTAAAGCTGAGTAAATGCAGTAATCCAGAGTGGTTTTTTGTGAAGACAAGCAAAAGGCACTTAAATTTAGAGCTAAAACGAAGACATTTGAAGAATGATGATTTCTGACTACATACGCCGTATCCAACAAAAGAGATACGGCGTATCAGCGCCTGAACTTCACAAGAAAACGCGTTTGACCAATTCCCAATACGGCGTATCCCTTATGTTTTTATACGTCGTATCCATAAAGATAACTATTCAAAGATACAGTAAATCAAGTAAATTAGGAATGATATCACTGATTGATTGAGAACGTAGTGCGCACTCCAAGGAATCTAGCCATATACGCCATATCGGCCTAGGCAGATACGGCGTATCAAGTCTTTTTCAAACATTATAAATAGAAGACTCAAAAACGAGTTTTCAGTGTGCAATATCATATTCTTTATACCATACTCATTAAAGACGAATTTTAGAAGAGAAGATCAGCCACCAAGGTCAAGCATTAATCACGAATCCATAGAAGACATCGTGTAGTTTTTACTCTCTTAATCGTTTGATTTTCATTGTTTGATTACGCTTGTATAATTATAATGGTTGTGGGCTAATACCCTCGGGTATTAGCCATCTTAATGAAAGTTCAATGTTTGGTTTGTTTTAAAATCGATTTCTTAATATATCATTGATTGTTTGATTATGTTATCACCTCATATTTGTTTATGTGTTTGAATATGCAACCTCTCATTCAACTGGATCTAGTGATATAGACCAAGTAATCTAGATACCGGGATATCTCTCCATATCGTGTTATATATTACTAGACCAATAGGATCACAAATAACGTTCTGTCTTTGTATTTGAATTATGAGCTTATGTAGTAGACATGATACCATAACACAAGCAAGAGATGATGGGTTGGCTACTTAATCTTAGAGAAAGAAAGTGATATTTCTAGAGAGAGAAAGTGCAAGACAAAGTATTATCATAAAATGAACAACCAACCCCTTCCTATGGCTAGGAATGGGTTTATATACATGAGTGTTTATGCCCCAATGAGCTTGAGTATGGGCTTACAAGTGGGCTAAAGGCCCGACCCAATACTATTAGTCATACGCTTACACTTAGACAACGAGCTATGCTATTCTAGATTATACACGTGACCGAGTCTTTTCATCAATTATAACAATCTCCCCCTAAGGGAGCACCCTTCGAAAATACAAATGAAGCGAGCATTCTACTTCATTGACCATCTGTCTGTAGCTCGATGTCTTTGATTCTTCAATCTTTGATGTCCTTGTATATTATGTAGTGAATTTTGAGATTTGTCCCTTAGGCTAGTGCGATCTTTGAGCTTTCTTTGAGATCATCATCCATCTTAAATCTCTTGATCATCCTTGTTGGGTAGTATCACCTTCATGTGACGTTGTGACTTTCGGACCGGCATGCTCACACTTTTCTTGATCATGACATTACTTATCAAAGTAGCGAAAGCTGTGTTATAGGTCTTTTGGTTGTCATGACGTCTTTGATAGAACACATTACGTGTGAGCATGGGGCTGTGAATTGACTCCATTGGAACGAGGTATCTCCATTTCTATCATAACTTGATCCTGTAATAAAACAGTTAGCAATAAAGTGTGTGGACGAATTTGGCTTTGTCATTCGCCCGAATGTGGTTGGATTAACCTCCGGATCCGTGAGGACTGACCTGTGATCAGGTAGATTCATCTTAAGAAGAATTTCCTTGACAGGATTTCCAGTATAAGTATCAGACCATCTGATGTGTAACCATCAAAATCTCCATACTTGCCTGTTCTCTGTATCGGAACGTTTCAAAGCAGACAGCACGATAAGAGTGAATCGGTTATTTACTATCTTACCGATTAAAGATAAAAAATTGATTTGAAAATCAATCGACGTGTTACTTGAGAAAGTATTTTTTATGACACATCGATAGAGTTTTATAGCACAAAATCAAATTTGATAAGAAATACATTTGTTTTGAAAGATATACACAGTCCTTGTGCTCGAAAATCAGTTGTTGAGCACATCGAAAGGTTTTCCAAAACGATCCGTCAATTCACAACCTGGAACAAGTTTGATTCATAAGGAATCAGACATCGTTGCTTTCCAATGTCACAGGGGGGAGATTAAATCCATAGTGGATCTCACATTCACCACCAAAGAACTTGTTTGATGTTAGCTCAGAAGTATTTCCATCTTCATTGTTGAGTACTTCGTATCACTCGGATGTTCTGGCAATACCACGAGAAATGACAAGAGACTCCTTAATATCTTTACTTGTTGTCACAGTGTGTGAGAAAACAAGCACATTATGGATAAGTGTCCCAAACGAGACTTTTGGATGATCTCAAGGCTCTAGACTCAATAGCTCATTTTGGTTTTTAGTGGTGGAGCTGGACCCGGACGCCACCTTTTTATATCGACTAACTCCGGATGAGAAAACGATATAATGGTATTGATCATAGTAAAAAGAAACAAGAATCCTTTAAGGGATCTTGATAAGCCAGGGAGGGTTGTGCGCGTATCACTGGCCATGATTACTTTCGTTCAATGTCGCATCAACCATGTGAATTCTACAGCATATGTATTGACCCATTTCTGCCTAAATGTTTTAAGAGGGCGCTCCTTTTCAACTTTATCTACCATTGCTTTTTCATTCCTTTAACCCCTTCAGTGCGTACTGAGACTTCCATTACAGAACCTTGTTGGGTTTTATTCCATACTAGCTCTATCTCAGTCCACACGATTCCCTTATCCACATAACTCCTTTTTTAATCATACCTAAGGACTTCTACACTAACTAGTGGATTGTCCCTAGGTAGATCCCTCCGGTTCTGGCAGGATCGTGGGAACGAGTACCTAACCTTACCATCCTTATAACTCCTAATAAGTTGATTACAAGGTCGGTCTTAGGTATTTCCACGATAGCCATCATATACCATTCGCTCCCCCTTAATATGTGCATCGATATTCGAAAAAGGTTAGCACATATAGTGGTAGCCTACCTCTTGAGTTTAAAAGAGCTCATTTTATATCAGCATTTTCATAATTAAATAACATTTGCCTCCCCCGAGCAAAAAATTCAAATCCGTTGAGAGTTGGGTCTCATTGATTAAGTTAGGAAATAATATGGGGAAAGTAGTGTCCGGTTTACATAATCCGAATATGAAACATAGAGTTACTTAATATACAAGCCTAAGTTATAGTCTTGGTCATTACATAATAATGTACATATTACAACAACATATATATTATACTACCCCTCATTCGGTTCTCTGCAGTAACCGGTAGTCGCCTTCTCGAATCCGTCCACCAACAAAGCTTTCCAGATTCCGGAAGATACGTCTTGTCTTTAGTCGTTTCTGGATAGCGAACATGAAGTCCTTGCTTCTGTCAACATCTTTCTTCGTCCAAAATCTGGCGTTCATCCCTGGATTAGTCCTGTTGATCCAGAATTCCTTGACTCGATAGTCCAATGCTTCATCAATCTGTTGCAGAGTGCCATCACTGAACTTGTGTATTTCATTGAACCTCATGATCATCTGAACCCCGTATTTGTCTCTAAAAATGACTGCCCTTGGAGAGTCTATGACGGTGAAATCATGCTTGAACTCAAATCCAGTGGCCTCCCATCGAGGTTTGGTGAGGTTTAGCTGCGTCTGGTAACTCTCAATTCCCAGCTGGAAGTCTTCTACACGTTGTCTGATAACCAAGTTTCTGGTCCATAGATTGACAGCGGTAGTTAGAATCTTTTTGTCTTCGGGGATAGGTGGTTCAAGTGACCATGGAAGATTTAACAAGTACAGATCTTCAAAGTCACTAGGGTACATGTACTTGAAGTCCCTTTCTGCTATGACGTATTCTTTGAGATCAGCTCGACGAAGGACTATCTTCTTCATGTAGTTGTACCCGTACATTGAAAAGACTTCGATTCGGACGACACTTAAGATACGCATATGAGTCCTTACTGCTCGGCGGTCTCCTTCAGATGAGAACGTTAATGTAGAATCGTTGATCTTTGAAACCACCAGTTGAGAGATACCCTAAGCTGCGATGCCATACTTGCATTCCTCTTCAATCAAGAAACTGATCAAGCACGAGTTGCTCTAAGACCGACATCAGGATAATAATGCCGCCATCATCTTGAGATTTAACAAGGCCGGTCTGCCACCTTGCGACCATATCGTAATACTCCAGGTCTTTGTGAAGATGAAGTCCCGGTTGATGGTTACATGGCCTGGGTTCACCACCCAGTGGAAAGTGGCTTACTGTAGTGGTACCTGAGGATTGTATCATCCACTTGATCGGTTGAGAAGTTTCGTGGCACTCCTTCCATTTGGAATTTGAGATGAATCACGTTAGGATGAAACCACTTGACGATGTCGAATGCAGGGCCTTTCCATCTCGAAGGGTCAGGTGAGTGATTCCTTGTCGTTTGTAGGATCAATCCCATAAATATCCGCCATAACCCCGGTTTGAGCAAGTAGAGAGTTTTTCGTTGGCGTGCATATGTCGACGTTTTAAAGCAAGCCAGTTGTTTTGTTGGCATAGTTTGAGATCAGATGATGGAATATCCAAGCAGGATGGCCGCTGTCCTTCAGTGAGAGGTTCCACCAGCCTCTGACTCAAGTTGACTGAAGGAATATGACCACGTCCTACCTCATCACCACTAAATATTGCTGTTTCCTTCTGCAGTGGTTTCATCATCCCATAAAAAGAGCATCATGAATTGGTTGTGATTGATGGCTTGATCGTGTCATCATTGTCCCAATCAAGATTCACTGTAGCAACTATCTTTGTGAACTGGGGCCGCAGTGCGGTTGACTGACCTCCCTGATGATTGGATGAGGATAGAGGTGGTGGAGGAGGAGCTTGAGCAGAATCGGAGGCTCCGGTTATGCCAGAAGCCCCTGATGCGCCTGACGGTGGTGTGGAGGAGGTGGTGGTGAAGGTGGAGACCCAGGCGGAGTATTTGGAGAATCTTGCTTACTTTTCTTCTTAGTTTCCCCCTAAGCCTTATCATCATCAAAGTCCTCACATTCATCACGACGGATGGATTCCTGCAATGCTTCATATGCGACTCAGTGGTGGCATGGCCCCTTATCCTAAGTTTCTCCTCCAAATGCTAGAGCAAAAAAATATCCTTCATGTCAGACCTAAGGGAGATCCTTGAAGCGAGCACGAAGAGGAAGCTCTCATTGCATGCATTACTGAAGATAACCACCTCCTTGACTGATTCATTAATCTTTTGGTCAATCTCCTGTGAATCAATAAACTCCACCGTCTGCTCTCTGATCATTTTGGATAAGTCCACATTCTCCAACTTATGGATCCGGTCCCCTTGCTTATCTAGCCTTTTCTCTAAGGCTTGATTTTCCTCCAACAAGTCCGCTACGTATTGCTCGAGTTTGCCCATGCGCTTAATGATAATGGAATTTGATGAACCTTGTTTTGAGGCTTGAGGTGGTAGTGGAAGAGTGTCCGCTGTTGTAGTTTGGTGGTGTGGTGGTGCTGCAGTTGTATAGTGGGGTTGGCAGAGGCCCATAACATTGGAGAATCGGGTCTAAGCACGACCGATCACCGAGGTGACGTCATAGGAGGGATCAAAGTGCTTCTGAATAGTGACAGACACCATTGATTCACTTCGGTGTCTACCGTTGACTTCTCATTGTCAGCCTCAGATGGTTTGTCATTCAAGAATTGATCACCGAAGCTAAAGTCTTTGGCGAGATGTTGTAGAGAAGACAACGTTCCTGTAGAGCTGACAGGTTCTTCTGGTATCACCTGTTCATCAGCCTTTAGCTTCAGATTCTCCTGTACCTCAGGGTATGCTGCGGCTGTGAATCCTTCATCCATATGCTCAGGTTGTGGTTGACTAGAAGGAGCAGTGAATCTCTCACAGCCGATTGTTCAAGGTTTGGCCAGCGGAACACTAGGAGTTGGTAAAGGTGGAGATCAGCACATCACAGGGATTTGGTCAGCGCCTTCATCTAGTTTACCAGGGTCTGGTCCAGCCTGGCCTTCGTCTTGAGCCCCACTTCTTACCACTGAAGGCATTTCTTCATCAGACTCCGTGTCACTGCCAGATAATCCAAGCTCTACATATAAGGAAGTGGAGTCTTCATGACCTGCTGTTTCAGTTAGAACGTGAGAAAGTCTCTGAAATATGTATTGTTCAGCCGGGCTCTTCTTCTTTGGAGTCTGAAGACTGAGGAGAACTTAGGCTGCTTGTTCCTCACCTACTTTCTCTTTCCCCTTTCCTGACACCTCTGGTAGTGGTTGAAATTTCCCAGTGTCAGTTTCCCTGACCACAGGAGGGAGAGGACCCCTTTGAGTTGGGTATGCATCTGTTAAGCTCTCTTGCAGAACTGTTTTCCAGATCTCTCCTCTGTCTTGAAGTCTGGGTTTAGCAGCCAGAACCCCTTCATCAATAAACTCATCCACCAACTGCTTAGAACTCTTAACAGTTCTCTTTTTACCCACTTTCCCGGCCTTAGCACGTTTGGCTAGTGGTGGGGCCTCTGACGACTCAGACACTGGCTTGCGCTTCTTCTCCTGAGGTTTGGCCGGTGCTGGTTTAGGCTTCTTGGATGCGGCTTTTTGTTTGGTAGGCTTTGATTACTTGGTTGGTTTTGCTTGTTTGGTAGGCTTGGCTGGCTTTGGTTTAGGAGATTCAGGATCACTTAATTCCTCACCCGCGATGTACCGTTGATGCTTTGCAACTTTTTCCAGATAGGCATCATAGTAGTCCGCTCCTCGAATGACATTATTGATGAGTTCATTCGGTATTGTCATTCCAAAGACTTCTCGTTTGCTTCCCTTAGCACTGAACTTGAGATGACCTAGTACAGGTTCCTCAGTAGGCAGATGTAGTAGAGAGTCGGGTCTTGGGTGGAAGTTATGCAGCCGTTGCAGGTGAAATATGATCAACTTTATAAACCTGATACTTGGGATAAGGATAAGAGTTGCTTTCTTCTTCCCCAGAGTATGTTATGCCAACTTCCTTTGTCTTCTGTGAAGGTGTGGATAGATTGAGTAAATTCTTCCCACATCCTTTCAGCATAGTCGATGTGATGTTGTCGACTGGTGTGATCTGAAGAGCATCTCTGAGTGTGTCTTGAGTGAGATTAAACCATTGCTCGTCCAATTGACACTTATAACTCCCAGCTTTACTATCAAAACAGATAGTATCCCAGAATTGTTGGATAAAGATAGCCGGTATTGTTGATGACGCTGTAAAAGCTCTGAAGAAATTGGTTTGCTTGAGAATGTCCACAGCAATCTTGAAAATTGGGCTGGGTTGTGATTTTTCCTCATTCAGATAGCAGTTGCTTTTCCCAATTGGCACCCATCGAATGCGTGGTAGGATCTGTTCATCTGTACGGATAGGTGGTGCCATTACGGGTGCATGTATAGCATCAGTCATTGTATCTGCACAGTTACAATCATAGAAAAAACGAACATGCAGAGAGGAATTGTTAGATGTGAGCAGATGCTCGGAAGTTAATCACGTATGCACAAGATCCAAGATAAAGGACTCTTAGATCATGTTATAGTGTTAATCAATGTGATTGGTCAACTCTTGAGTTAACGGATGTTAACTCATCAAAGAGAGAACAAGACACACTGAAACAACCACAGGATTCAATGACAATTAACAAAACATGCAGGATACAGGCAATGGTTAAGACACTCTAATCAAACAACAATCTTCAACAGCTTCAAGACCAAAGCACAATGACATTTGAATAATACATACTCAAAACGCAATGAGTCAAAAAGCAGTCACAATCAAAACGCAATGTGTCAAAACGCAGTTATAAACAAAACGCAGACATTATCAAAACGCAACTAAGACATATATCAAAACGCAACTAAGTCAAAACGCAACACTCAAAATGCAGCCATCATCAAAACGCAACCATCAATACGCAATGATTATAATATTCAAAACCAGTCAAAACGTAATCATTTTAGAAAATTTCGAAATAAGGGGTTCAATATTTTAATATTAAAATTTCTTCAAATTAAAACGCAACGAGTTGCGTTTTGAACCTGTTTGTATCATATAATCAAAACGCAACCACATATTATATCATCAAAACGCAGTCATGATCTAATCCCCAAAACGCAACCTAAACATTTCTAGCCCAAAACGCATATGGGCTCAAAACGCAATCAAGAACACATATCAAAACGCAATATGAACGTAAACTCAAAACGCAATCAAGCA